>CAKNXH010050532.1:0-14742 GCA_932178445.1 Andricus quercusramuli
TATGCTTGAAATCTTTTCCTGTAATATGCAGTACTATTTAGGCCCTAATAAGTTTCGAGTAGCAGAAAAACATTGAACCAGTAGACTTTAACTTTGAGCGCGAATCACACATGTTGTCTTTATGATGTCTTTATGCTGTCTACAGGCTTAAAAAAAATTATGAACAAACATTTTTTTCGCACAGTTAAAATAATCTGGGTATAATTTGGAGGTTTCGATGGGTTTAACAGAAAAATTATGATGAGACTTAGAAATTTTTCGAGTCTTGAAATTTTTCTAAGTTCAAATTCAAAAAAAGCTTATTAAAAATTTAGTTCAAATTCTTTCTAGGTTTCGCTTCAACAAAACGTTTTATCAGAAATCTAGTAAACTTTTTAGTTCATATTTTCACGTTTTTGAACTTAAGAAAACTTTCGCTCTGAAAATAGCGTAATTCAGAGTGATTTTAGCATTCTTCCCAAATGCTTTGTATTTAATCAATTATATTTTACCAATTACATTTTATATATGGGATCCTATATATACATATAGATAAATTTATTTTCACTGTTTTTGCATTCATTTAAATTTTAACGCTACTTCGACGTCCTTAAACAATCATATGGCGGCGTTTCGAATTAGATTGGAACGCTTCAGCCAAATTATATACCTCTTAATAATGAAAATTAAATGGCAAGTCTTTTTTAGGTATTTTTAAGACGTCGTTCAAAACCTCCCCTGAGACGGCTTTAAAATAAAAAAAGGCCGAACATAGGACGTCCGAAAAACTACTTAAACTTGTCTTTATGATGCCTTGTAGACATATAAATCAATGTCCTAGAATGACCCAGGACAAAAAAGACGTTCTAAATACGTCTTTAGGACGTCCCTATAACCACTGGGCATGGGCAGTTTTTACCGTAAGAAAATATTCATGTGTCTTATAGGTCTTCTCGGGACGTTTTTAAGAACATCCTTGCGGACATCTTTTGGACGATTTTAGGCCAGACATGGAACGTTTTTAATACGTCTTTAAGTTGTCTTAATAACGTCTCTGGGACATAAATACCAATGTCCATGAATGTCCCAGGACATTTAGAGACATTCTAAGGACGTCTGTAGGATGTCCCAGTGCCCGCTGGGAAGAAGTTTATAACCTTGAATCAAAAACTGTCAATTTCGTCGAAAAAAGAGATGAATTTTTAAACCAAAAAAATAAACTGTTAACAGAAGAGATGATTTTTCAATCCAAAAAGATGTAAGAAGTTTATAACCTTAAATCAAAAACTAACAATTTCATCAAAGAAAGAGATGAATTTTTAAACCAAAAAAATAAACTGTTAAAAGAAGAGATGAATTGTCAATCCAAAAAGATGTAAGAAGTTTATAACCTTAAATCAAAAACTGTCAATTTCATCGAAGAAAGAGATGAATTTTTAAACCAAAAAAATAAACTGTTAACAGAAGAGATGAATTTTCAACTCAAAAAGATGTAAGAGGTTTATAACCTTGAATCAAAAACTGTCAACTTCATCGAAGAAAGAGATGAATTTAAAAAAAAAAATAATAACAAACTGTTACCAAAAGATATTTTGACAGCTGCAATCCACCTTAACCTCTGGTCTTTGAGGTGTTCTCTCTTTGGAAAACTATAAAAATGAGTTTCCGGTGAGTTCAAACGATTGTTGACACACGCGACCACGCAACACAGAGACCCACTTTTTGGGGGAGGGGCCATTTTCAGTAATAATTAATATTTTTTGCAACAAATCGTGGTACTCGCGTATATTAAGCAACGTTAAAGACGGATCTCGCTGCGTCCAAATACTTTCGAGTTTCGCCACTGCGAGCGCTGCCTGCAATTACTCTGCTTGGCTCCGCCTACCTAGCCTACATAGTCAATAGTGGTCTTAGCATGCAGTACTCGATTTTCCACGGTGATCTCGAATCCGAGGAGTACATTGTATGGATAATGGTATCCCCGTTAGAAATGTAGCTGTTTGGGGGTTTTACCGTTGTTGCAAATTTAGGTTCGCAGGGCCAGAGTGATTACCAACTGAGGGTTTCGCAATTTTTGCACAAGACCAGGAACTTCGGACTCTACAATTGGCAGACAGGAAGCATTCCTTTAAGTCTAGAGCGGGCGAGTGACTAGATAATTCAAATCAGAATCATTCTAATTGAAAATATTTCAATTAAAATTTTTCCTGGTTCCCGTCTCGTGAAAGAAAGTAATATTTGTCCAAACTTTCAACGTGGATAATGTAGCCCATGTTTCGACGTAATACCAACAGAACTCGAGGCTTTCCAAATCAGAATTGAATATAAATTCAATTGAGACATCACGGCACTATTCTTCGTTCAAGGAGGTAACAATTAGAGGAGTCGTATCTTCGCTAGTTCTCAATAACGACTGACAGCAAAGATATTGAACAACTAGGGCTTCTTGATTCTGAGACGTGAAATCTACATCTTCGGACGCTAGAACAGGCTACGGAGTAGAGGCTACAGCTAAAAGATTTTCTTATGTTTGCTATCCAGTGAAGGAAATAATATTTGACCAAAATCTCGTCATAAACAACAGAGCTAGTCAGAACATGGCATTTCCTTAGCTAGATTATAAAATCTGAATGAAAAGATTAGAATCCTGCTGAATTCTAAATAATCCTTTTTCGGGTGGATGTACGTTTTATAACAGGGAATCTTAATTTTAATTGCCTACGGAAGTACAAGGAGCACAATTTTTTGAAGTTCACGCACTTCAGCAGAGATTTTAGGGGTAACGAAAACGATTGCCTTTGGTTCGCAAACTTCTATTTATTCGTGCGAGTTTTTATCGTACCTGTTTCCTGGCCGATATTTTTTAATTGAGCTTAGCGCTCTTATTGGTCGCGAAGTTAGACATTTTCTAAACCATACTAGAATCGAAAATCGGAAAAATTCGAAGAATAAAAAAAAATTGAGAAGAATTCAGAATTGAAATTCTTCAGAGAGAGAGAGAGAGAGAGAGAGAGAGAGAGAAGAAAACTTAATCTTTTAAACAAAAAATAAAATTGATCTTGAATACCGAACTTCAGACGGACAAAAGTAAGGATGCATTAGGCAGGGATTATTGCTGATCTGAAAAATGTGGATAAAAGTGGGAGGGAAATGGCGTGAAACTTGAAGCAATGTTTGTAAGTATGCGGAAACTATGTAGCCTAATTCCTTGCCTTGGACTTTTGCATCTGCGAGGTAAGAGCCTTTTCACCATTCAGCGAGAATCAAGAGTCTCCGTATTTTCTGAACTTTTTATAATTTTAACTTGAATTCATATCAAAATTAATGCAGGTTAGGATTTTCAACCTGGGATTCAGTCTGGTATTTATTAGTTCCAACCTTAATTTTCTGCATATAAAATTAAGCATTTAACTATTCCGTGATTGCTGACCAAGAACAAGCATTGTTTTGACGTCTCCACGTGCTTATGCTATCAGGTCGTACAAAAGACAAATTGGACGAGTTCGTTAGCCAGCAATTTTGGACAAAATTTCAAAAAGTTAGAGCATTTTTAAATTTTTGTGACCATTTTTGTTTAAAATTTGAAATTTTTATTTACGGCTCTTCATAGCACATGAGAATTTGAACAATTTATCCCAATGACTTTTTTCGATAAAAGTAAAATTGTCAGAGCTATAGCATTTTCAAAATCCAAAAAACACACTGAGAAACTTTAGGTTAGAAAAATTACTAAAACGGATAGCAAATGGGGGCAAAATGCTTAAATTTTGACATTTTAATACATAAATAATAAGTTATACTATTTTTATAAGAAGATTTCCTATTTGGTAATAGCAATCCTCACTATTCTCTGTAGTAAAATCCGATGTAGGAAAAATTAGTAGAGAAATTAATAAATTGTACAAAAAAAAATATAAGTAATAAGTATTTTAAATAACATAATATACTAAATATGTAGAAGAAATTACTATTGTCTGTAGGAACACGATGTGAATTATGGACATTTCCTACTTTTTGTAACAAAGGTTAATACCAATTATTAAATTTGGTCCTAAATATTACTAACTGATTTAGCAGAAAGTATCGAGCCTTGGACCGAGCGCGGCCGAGTGCATCTGACGTTTGTCGATCGCCGATCATATTTTTAGGTTGCGAAAATGACATCTAATTTATGTTTCAATGCAAAATCCGCAAAAAAACATAATTTAAAAAAAAATATTTACTTATTTTAATTACATTAAAAATTTTGTTGTTTAAAATTATAAAAATATCATGAATATTAATCAATTAAGGATTAAATGAATTAGAACCAATAAACTTTCTATCATTTAGGTCATATGGAAGTTTTCATTCTGAGTCCCACAATGTCATATAGGTAGATGGATCATCGCCCGACTGCTGTCCCAGAGACGCGTGTTCGATTCCCGCCAGCCTTCGTTTTCTTCTAACCCGATTTTTCTGTTTCAGCTTTATAATATAAAATACTATCTTTTAAGAATATATACATATATGTAATTTCTAATGTTGTCAATTCTTAATTTAAATAAATGTGAATTATGCGTTAAATGTAGAACATGTGTGTAGGTAGGCTCGTGTGAAAGTTAGCAGCACGTATTTATTTTTTTTACTATTCCCACTGCAGCAGATTTTGCTAACCAGTTAGTAATTCGGTGCGCACGGTCCCTGCGCATCATTTTACTACAGCACTTTGTAAATACTGTTATCTTCTACAGATATTAATCCAACAAATTTACTATTTTCTCCTACCAAAATTAGTAAATAGTGCAGACTTGCAGTTTTACTACAGAGGTTAATAAATAATTCAAATATCTTTTACAATAAATGCAATTGTTTTAACTTTTATTCCAATATATTTTATAATTCCTTAAGTAGCTACGAGTTACTATTGAGGTTAGTAAATATTATTAAAATTTGCTTTTTGCCTCTCATTGCAAAGTTCAGATAGTGAAATCTAGTGTGATTTTTAACAAGGGTTTCTCAGTGCAAACGAAAATTAACATTTTGAGCCAAACAAAGCACGATATGAAAAAAAGTCAAGACAAGAAAAGTGTTCCTTTTTGCATTCCCTACAAGGTTATCATAACGATTTTTGGAATTTTCTTGAAAAATTGATAATTCACATTCTTATTGCACAAAAAATAATGAAAAATCCAAAAATTTAATTTTACGGTCAAACTATGCAAGTTACGGCAAATGAAGATCGAACACAAATCATGCACTAAAAAAAGATCTACAAATTTGTTATTGGTCACTTTTTGACAGGATGTGTAGTTTTTGTATTATTTGGAAAAATTACATTAACAGTGAAAAAATCAGCCCGATAAGTGGGCATATTCTCATCAAAACTTTGCATATTTATTTTATTTTTCATTTCGTGTGTGTTTTTTCAAAATATCTCATTGTTTTCAAGTTCTCAATACTATTTCTAACCATTAAAACAATAAAATAACTATCATTAATGCTCACAGTACTTGAAAATTTGTATTTTTACATTCTCATCCAGAGAAGGTATTAGATTTGTGTAAGATTTGACCCCCCCCCCCCCGGTTTTTGTCAAATGTCCATCTTTCAATAATCATTTTCAAATTTATCATATACATGTTCCAAAAACGACTTAGATACTTTTTTTCTCCCCTTTGCAGGTAGTTGGAAAAAATCTTTCAAATTGTATGATTTATCAGAAAGATACGGAAATATACGCTTAAGTAATGGAATTTCCTTCTTTATTTGATATCAAATGAACAGAAACGAGCGTGGAGCGTGAGGTTTACATGATTTTGAAATCAAATATCGAGCGCGAAGTGCGAGTGTCTTTTTATGTAAAACTGACGTAATTAAACCAAAAGCTAGTCATAACGATGAAGTTTACTAAGAGAGTATTAGCCCGCGAAGCGCGCAATAGCGAGCACACGAAGTGCGAAAACCTAAAGGAACCAAGCTTAAAGCGTCAGGCAAATGTGTCCGAGCGCGTAGCGCGAAGCGCGAGAGAAACATATCATCAAGCGCGAAGCGCGAGATCCAGTAGGTGCGCGCCCTAGGCGCGCTCGAACTTGCGAGCGAAGCGAGCCGCGCGCGAAACGCGCGATGACAATGTGCCCGCGATTTTTTTGTATTGTTCAGGCAAATCCAATTTTTTTTTCAAAAAATTGCCTTCATTATTGTGAAGTTTGAATAGTATCTATATATGCTTTTCAAAGAGAATATGAATTGTAACCATAACTATTAATATTATCTATTACCATTATTATGTAATAACATTACCTAATTTTACATATTGTATTTAACAGAACCAGGTTTATTTTGAGCCACATGACAGTCTAGCGAAAGTGACGACGAATGAAACAATAAAGAAAAATTCACGTGACCCACATGAAAGACCAGCGAATATGACTAAGAAGCAAAAGGTGGCAAAATATTAATTTCTTGGAGTCATTGACGATAATATTTTATTTTATTTTAAATCAGTGAACAGACAAAGCCCTTTGGTACACATAAACTTATTAATTAAAAATAACACTTAAATTTACGTAAGCACAATATAACGGATCTGCTTCAGAAACATGACAAAAAAAAAAAGACAATGGTTTGAAAATCAGACTTCAGAAAGCTATAAATAAAAAACCGAAATTAGAAACAGATTGGCCCGCTACGGATAAAACCGTATTGATACATTTCTTTACTGAGGATCAAATTCGAAATTTAATATGAGCATCAAGCACCTTAAATTTAGCCCTGGGATTTCAGACGAAATGATCTCGTAGTCGGAAGATAAAGTCTCAACTGTTCTAAACGATATTTGCAGCGAATGCTGTGCAGTAACTGACGAAGTCACAATTGAGGGGTCGGTTCGAAGAACAGGACGTGCGCTCGATTGCCCCTGAACGTTATGCAATCTCCCGACAATTCGAGCTTGTCCCGTTCGCCCGTATTTACATTAAAAAAAAAAGTACAAATCGTTAATTCTCAGAGAACTTTTAGTGAAAAAGTTGTTCCGTAGGGATTAACGAATAAATCTGCTTTATGTTCACTTATTTAATTTCTTTACAAGATTAACAATTGGTTCATTAAGAGAAATATAATTAAACCTGTGTTATTTTCAAGAAAATCTTCATAAATTCAGATGATGAAGGAAAATCCGAATTTGGAAAACCAATAATTCCAACATTTTCCACAACAATAGTTTATAAATATTATAATTGTTAATTTTTTCTAAAAATTGTTACTGGCGATCACTCTCACAATAATTTAAATTATTTCCAGATAAGAAAAGTTTTTTCAAACAAAAATTACAATATTTTTTAAATATATGAAAATTTCGTGATATTTGAAATGAAATGATAACAATAAATAATAACAATTGCTTATTGTTAATTTTACATATAAATAGTGACTGAAAATGTCTCTCACAAAAATTTAAAGCAGTTTTGGTGCATAAAATTATTTACCAGACCAATGTGATGTGTAAAACATCAACAAGAGTGTCCCCATGCAAGAACAAGACATATTTTAAAATAAAAATCGAAAAAGAAATTCACTTTATCATGAATAATTTTCTACAAAATGAGTATGAAAAAGATTCAAAATTAAAAAGTAGACTTCTAAACTACCTCACTTTTCGGCTCATTAGAGACAAAAATAACCAATTGAAAAAAGAGGGAGAAAAGGTGAAAAAGTCAACCAAAAACCAACCTCTCACTTTTTCCTTTATCCGTCTTTTTTACACTACCAGGGGACCAACATGTTTCGAGGTCAATTTAAACCTCATCAGGGAATTATTTATTGGATAACTAAAGGTATGAGTAATTCATATACCTGTAAAAAAAATATATTTCTTATACTTCGTGTTGAATATGAATTAATTAAGTTCAATGTAAAAACCAAAAATTATTTATTGAGGAATTGATTGTTTATGATGGAAAATAAATTTTGTAAATTATTCAGTTAAAGGAAATACTTTAACATAATCGATGACTCTATCCCAAACTATGTTATATCTTGAGAGGTCCTTCTTTAAATTTATAACTTTGTTCCCCTCTCCCTTTTCAAATAACACTTCCTTAAATTCTCTCTTAATAATCAAAATTAAAAATGTTAGATATTTTCCACAGGTCCATCCATCATATTAATACCCTCATCTCGAAATTCAATTCTGTAATTAAAATTCATATTGATCAGTAGAAACAATCAATTTCACATTATTTAAACAACAATATTTGCCAATTTTATATATGTACTAGATGTACTAGATCATGTGAAATTTATGAAAATGTTTTGAATTAAATTTCAAAATGTTCAAAAATCTACATTTTGTTTTAGACTTCCTGAATTATTTATAAATTTTTCATTATTTCAGAATTTTTTTCATAACTTGTACAAATTTAATAAAATCAATCAAACTTTTCATAAAATTTTTTTACAATATTTTGAAATAGAAAAAAATTGATTATAAAATCATTGAGAGTATGTTTCGATAATTGTGTTAATTATCAATTTTCTTAGGAATCATAATAAACACTTTTCAGTATTATGAAATATTTCGTACTTCTTAAAAAGTTAATTTTTTAAAAACTTCTCAATATATCTTAAAGTTATTTACAAATTAAATTGTTTTTAAATAAAAGAATTAAAATTGTAACGTTCAAATTGTGGATATTTTGATTTTGTAATTATGTTAAGATCATGTAAAATTCATAAAAATATTTTAAATTAAATTTCAGAAGGTTCAAAAATCTACTTTTTGTTTTAGACTTTTTGGAATATTTATAAATTTTTTATTAATTCAGAAATTTTTTCATAACTTGTACATATTTAATAAAATCAATCAAAATTTTCATAAAATTTTTTTACTGCTTATAGAATCTTCGAGAGTATGTTTTGATAATTGTGTTGATTATCAATTTTCTTAGGAATCATAATAAACACTTTTCAGTATTATGAAATATTTCGTACTTTTGTTAAAACTTCTCAATATATCTCAAAATTATTTACAAATGAAATTGTTTTTAAATAAAAGAATTGAAATTGTAACGTTCAAATTGTGGATATTTTGATTTTGTAATTATTTTAAGATCATGTAAAATTAATAAAAATATTTTTAATTAAATTTCAGAATGTTCAAAAATCTACTTTTTGTTTTAGACTTTTTGGAATATTTATAAATTTTTTATTAATTTAGAAATTTTGTCATAACTTGTACATATCCTATCATAAAAGAGAGGTTGCGATTATATCTTGAAAACTGAAGCCGATTCTCTCTTCACCTATTGGTTGGATTTAAATTCGCCGCCTATGCTTTAGAATCGATATTAGAATCGAGAAGTGCGGTCTAGAATCATTTTTAGGTTGAGAACAGAGCTATGAGCCAAGGCATGAGCACTATTCATGATTTCATGTGCACATTGATGATTGATTATAGTTGACGATATGGTCGTAAGAACTCATCGCATGGGGGGAGGTGGCTCCTGTTTAAAAAGGGAAAACCAGCTAGATGATGGTGGCTACGAATTTGCGGCGTTGTGCCGGCTATGTACGTTCCCCGGTTCCCCTCTTATCAATTGGGGGCGACACCACGTGACACCACGAGTCACTCTCGCCAATGAGTCTATGAGTTCTTACTTCTTACGTCTTATGGTTGATTCCCGAGTGATTCGTTTGGTGGTGGTGAATGCTAGGGATACAAGTCGAGTCCGGAGTTTGAATTGTACAATATTGACTGAATCTTAATCCATTTGAAATTAAACAATTTACATATTTTAAAATCAAATATTTAAGTTTTCAAAAATTTACGTCGTCAGTAGTTGAAGAAATGAGAACGTTCAATTTAATTAAATTTTAAGTTTTTGTAAAATATAGTTTCAGTCTTCAATGTTTCAATTTTTATCCATTACGTGTGAAACTTAAAAACAATTATTATTTAATTAGTAGTAATAATAGTATCTTCATATGAAATGAGCTATAACAAAATGAAAATATGTACAATTTGAATGTTACAATTCCAATTCTTTCATTTGAAAACAATTTCATTTGTAAATAACTTTAAGCTATATTGAGAAGTTTTAAAAAAAATTAGCCGTTTGAGAGGTACGAAATATTTCATAATACTGAAAACTGTTTATTATGATTCCTAAGAAAATTGATAATTAACACAATTATCAAAACATAATTATCAAAACAAATATTCCAAAAAGTCTAAAACAAAATGTAGATTTTTGAGCATTTTGAAATTCAGTTAAAAGCATTGTTATGAATTTTAAATGATCTTAAAATAATACGTTATTTTCATATTCCTCCAAAACAACTTTTCATCATTTTCTGATCTAAAAAAATTTTCAAATAATTCTTAAAAATATATTGAAAAACAAAATTTGCATACATAGATAACAATTGATTAATTATTGATTTGGAATTAATTATAATTAAAAAAATATAACTTCTCAATGGGAAATTATTCACTTTGAAGAGAAACATTTCAATTGTCAAACTTTTATTGGTCATAGCTAAAAATGATGAAAATTATATCAAATTAAATTTCGAAAAATTCATTCATTCATTCATGAATTGAAAGTATTGCAGAATATAACGTGGACTTACATTTTTATAATTGAATCTAAGTATTTTGACTATAAATTTTATAAGGGTTAAACATATTTATTTTTGCACTTTGAATTAGTTAAATTTTTAATTGTTTAACTGCACAGTTGAAATGGATTCAATTTTATACATGTAGATTATTCAATACTTTCACACAAATTTTTTTTTTTAACAAAATTTAAATCTGAGTTCTAATTATAATTACAATTCTAATTCTATTTCAAATTCAAATACTTTAATCCTCAATAGTTACAATTTTTTAACACTTAGCTACCACACTTCTCTGAAATCATAATGATATGATTTGATATAATATCTTAAAATAATTTAAAAATCAAAATATCTACAATTTGAACGTAAGAATTTCAATTCTTTTATTTAAAAACAATTCAATTTGTAAATAACTTTAAGATATATTGAGAAGTTTTCGAAAAATTAACTTTTTAAAACTACGAAATATTTCATAATACTGAAAAGTCTTTATTATGATTCATAAGAAAATTGATAATCAACACAATTATCAAAACATACTCTCTATGATTTCATGAGCAATGTTTTTCTATTTCAAAATATTGTAAAAAAACTTTTATGAAAAATTGGACTGATTTTATTAAATTTGTACAAGTTATGAAAAAATTTCTAAAATAATAAAAAATTTATAAATATTACAGAAAGTCTAAAACAAAATGTAGATTTTTGAACATTTTGACATTTAATTTAAAACATTTTTATGAATTTCACATGATCTTAAAATAATTACAAAATAAAAATACCTACAATTTGAACGTTACAATTTTAATTATTTTTTTAAACAATTTAATTTGTAAATAACTTTAAGATATATTGAGTAGTTTTTAAAAAATTAACTTTTTAAAAGTACGAAATATTTCATAATACTGAAAAGTGTTTATTATGATTCATAAGAAAAATGATAATGAACTCAATTGTCAAAACATCCTCTCTATGATTTCATAAGCAATTTTTCTGTATTTCAAAATATTGTAAAAGAATTTTATGAAAAATTTGATTGATTTTATTAAATATGTACAAGTTATGGAAACATTTCTAAAATAATAAAAAATGTATGAATATTTCAAATAGTCTAAAACAAAATGTAGATTTTTGAACATTTTGACATTCAATTTAAAACATTTTTATGAATTTAAAAACAATTTGATTCGTAAATAACTTTGAGATATATTGAGAAGTTTTAAAAAACTTAGCTTTTTAAGAAGTACGAAATATTTCATAATACTGAAAAGTGTTTATTATGATTCATAAGAAAATTGATAATCAACACAATTATCAAAACATACTCTTAATGATTTTATAAGCAATTTTTTTCTCTTCCAAAATCTTGTAAAAAAATTTATGAAACATTTGATTGATTTGATTAAATATGTACAAGTTATGAAAAAATTTCTAAAATAATATAAAGTTTATAAATATTCCAAAAAGTCTAAAACAAAAAGTAGATTTTTGAACATTCTGAAATTTAATTCAAAACATTTTTATGAATTTTACACGGTCATAAAATAGTTTCAAAATCAAAATATCTTCAATTTCAACGTGACAATTTCAATTCTTTGATTTAAAAACAATTTAGTTTGTAAATAACTTTCAGATATATTGACAAGTTTTAAAAAAAGTAAGAAATATTTCATAATACTGAAAGTGTTTATTATGATTCCTAAGAAAATCGATAATTAACACAATTATCAAAACATACTCTTGAAGATTTTATAAGCAATTTTTTTCTATTCCGAAATATTGTAAAAAAATTTTATGAAAAATTTGATTGATTTTATTAAATATGAATAAGTTATGAAAAAGTTTCTAAAATAATAAAAAATTTATAAATATTTCAAGAAGTCTAAAACAAAATGTAGATTTTTGAATATTTTGAAATTTAATTTAAAACATTTTTATGATTTTCACATGATCTTTAAGATATATTGAGAAGTTTTAACAAAATTAGCTTTTTAAGAAGTACAAAATATTTCATAATACTGAAAAGTGTTTATTATGATTCATAAGAAAATTGATAATTAACACAATTATCAAAACATACTTTCGAAGATTTTAAAAGCCATTTTTTTTCTATTTCAAAATATTGTAAAAAAATTTTATGAAAAATTCGATTGATTCTATTAAATATGTACAAGTTATGGAAAAGTTTCTAAAATAATAAAAGATGTATAAATATTTTAAATAGTTTAAAAGAAAATGTAGATTTTTGAATATTTTGAAATTTAATTTAAAAGATTTTTATGAATTTTAAATGGTATTAAAATAATTACAAAATCAAAATAGCTACAATTTGAACGTTACAATTTTAATTATTTTATTTAAAAACAATTTCATTTGTAAATAACTTTAAGATATATTGAGAAGTTTTAACAAAATTAACTTTTTAAGAAGTACGAAATATTTCATAATACTGAAAAGTGTTTATTATGATTCCTAAGAAAATTGATATTTAGCACAATTATCAAAACATACTTTCGAAGATTTTATAAGCCATTTTTTTCTATTTCAAAATATTGTAAAAAAATTTTATGAAAAATTTGATTGATTTTATTAAATATATTCAAATTATGGAAAAATGTCTAAAACAATAAAAAATGTATAAATATTTCAAATAGTCTAAAACTTTTTGGATGAAAATTCAAAAAGTTAGAGCCTTTTCAAAAATTTTGAGACCAACGCACGTTATGAGAAACAAGTCAGGAGGAGAAAATCATTGCGTTTTGATCACCCTACAAGATTTTTATAACAACTTTTTGAATTTTCGTGAAAAATGGAAAATTAAACTTTGATCGCACAACAGAAATAATGAAAAATAAGAAATTCCATTTTTTGGTAAAACTATATAAGATACGAAAAAGATGGGAAAACGAAAATTGTGCTTTTGAAAAAAGATCTGAACATTTTTTGATAATCACTTTTTAATTGGAGGCGTCCATTTTCTTTAACTTCGTAAAAAACGGCATCGAAAAAAAAAAAAAATTTTTGGACAAACGACACACGCTACGAAAAAAATAATCAGACAAAAGTTATTCAGTCAAAAAAGAGCTACAAGCTTGTTACCAATTATTTTTTAAAGGATGCGTTCTAAGGAAAATAATGTATTTTGTAATGAGATTCCCCTTTAGAAGATTCTTCTATAGTAACTTTCAACATTCATACAAGAAAAATTCACATAGGCGCGCGCTTCGAGCGCGCGCATGACGATCTAGTTTAATAAAATTAATCAAAATTTTCATAAAATTTTTTTACTGCTTATACAATCTTCGAGAGTAGGTTTTGATAATTGTGTTAATTATCAATTTTCTTAGGAATCATAATAAACACTTTCCAGTATTATGAAATATTTCGTACTTCTCAAAAGACTAATTGTTTTTAAACTTCTCAATGTATCTTAAAGTTATTTACAAATGAAATTGTTTTTAAATAAAAGGATAAAGTTCCGAAAAGCGCTTACCTCCGATTAATTTGGAACTCCGTATACCTATGTATTTTGGCGCGCTGATCACGAATATGACAGTGAAAATACCCGCAAATTTGATTTTCAAGGTCAAAATCCCAAAAAACTACAAAAATTTCATGTTTTTCCGTTTATTTCAGTAAATACAAAAAATTTACAAAAAAGTTTCAAACAAATGTTATAGATGTTTTAAAAATACATATTTTATATTGAATATATTTTTACCTTACGACTGATAGTTTTCGAGAAAATAGACGATAAATATGGAAAATCACAGAAATACTGCAAAATGTTCAGCGGTGCCTTCCCGCCCCAACCATGACACGTTGGAAAGGGGTTCGTGTGTGACCTGAGTTATTTCTGTGACCAGTCATAGGGGTGCCTTCTCACCCCCCCCCCCATGACGCATTGGAAAGGGGGTCATGTGTAACCTAAGTTATTTATGTGGCCAGTCATGGGGGTGCTTCCCCCCCCCCCATGACACGTTGGAAAGGAGGTCGTGTGTAACCTAAGTTATTTCTGTGACCAGTCAGAGTGGTGCCTTCCCGCCCCACATGACACGTTGGAAAGGGGGTCGTGTGTGACCTAAATTACTTCTGTGGCCAGTCATAGGAGTGCCCCCCCCCCATGAGACATTGGGAAGGGGGTCGTGTGTAACCTAAGTT
>CAKNXH010050538.1:1300-18952 GCA_932178445.1 Andricus quercusramuli
AAAAAGGGGAAATAGGGTCATTTTCTCACGAAAAAGGGGAGAAATAGGGGAAAGATTGAACATTTAATTTAATTAAACATGTCGAAAAGAAAAAAACAATCTTTTTATAACAAATGTGACATTTAAAATAAAAATTTCAATGATTTTTTAATGATTTTTGCCATTAAAGAATTTATTTTTAAAAATTCGATACTTTCAATGTAAATTTAAAACTACTCTCTTCATTAGAGCGAAGTGAAAATACTAAAATTAGTCGAATCGTTTGAGATACAATTTGTGGGTCGACATCCAAAATAAGTGAAGAAACAAATTTACCTTATTTAAATATTTTTTAAATGTACTAAAACATGTTTTTTGAATTGATTCGAACCTAAAATTTCTTCAGCTTGAACCAAAGAAACATTTTATTATTTTTTATTCATGAGAAACATTTTTTTTTCATGGTGTTTATAACGTTCCGAAATCGCAAAAAAGATAGGAAATCCCAAAAATCCTAACTCACGACAAAATTTTTTTTCCGAAAACCCAAAATAAAAATAAGATAAGTTTTGAACGAAATAGTTCAATTGTTGAATTAAGAACATCAGTTTTTAACCAAAAATGGAATAGTTAAATTTTCGTTTGGAAAAATTAATTTTCAATTGAAAAAACTGAATTTACGCCCAAATTGTTGAATGTTGTAGCCTGAGAGAAGAATTTTCTACAATGCATTTGATTTTTCAACACAAAAATATGAATTTTCAATTAAAAAGTTAATTTTCAACCAAAAATTAAAATTTTTAGTTAAAAAAACTAGTTTTTAACAAACAAAAAAAAACTGTAACTGAAATCATGAATTTTTAACTGAAGAATGATGAAAGGGCGAATTTTTTACAAATTACATAAGTTTTTAACCGAATATTTGAATTTTCAAAATAAAAAAGATCAATTTTGAACCCAAAATGGAATTGCTATATTTTCATTTGAAGAAACTAATTCTCAAATGAAAAAAACAATTTTCTACCAAATCATTGAATTTTTGAGCAAAAAAAAAAGAACTTTCTACAATATATTCGAATTTTTGACTCAAAAATATAAGCTTTCAATGCAATTATCAGTTTGAAAAAATGAATTTTTAACAATGTCGTTTGATTTTCAACCCAAAAGACAGTTTTTCAACAAAGTAAATATATTTTCAAGCGAATAATTAATTTTTTAACCAACTTTCCGCTAAAAAATATAACTTTTGAACGAAATTTGAACTTTTTTGAGTATTTATTTTTAATGGTCTGCACTTGAAACGTGTACCTTATTTATTCATAAATAATTTATTTGAATGCTATAATTGATTTAATTATTATAAAATTTCAATTTTTGTTGAAATTTTTAGTCTAAAATTCGTCTTTTTGGTAGAAAATTAATCTTCTTGATTAAAAATCAACCTTTTATTTAAAAATACATAATCTTATTTCAAATTCATTTTTTTGGTTAGAAATGTACTTATTTTGTTGAAAATTCGTCTTTTTCAGTCGAAGGTTCCCCTGTTTTCGTAGACAATTCAACTATTTGGTTGACAAATAACTTTTTTGTAAAAAATCCATATTTACTGGTTGAAAATTCAACTGTATTGTAAAAATTGGTCTTTTTGGCTCAAAAACTCAACAATTTGGTTGAAAAATTAACATTTTTTTGTTGAAAAATCGTATTTTGCAAGTGAATTCTACTGTTTTTTATATTAAATTAAAATCTTTTTTGGTTATTGTATCAACATTTTACACTTTACACTTTACAGCTTACATTTTTCGTTCACAATTAATTTTTTTTAGTCCAAAAAATTCAACCATTTTGTTAAAAGTTGAACTACTTTCATAAACATACATTTTTTTGTTGAAGATTTATAATTTTCATTCAAAATTCATCTCTTGTTGAAAATGTAACTACTTTGTTGAAAATAAAATTTTTGAACTAAAAATATAACTATTCCAGTAGAAAATTTAACTATTTTCCTGAAAATCTATTTTTTTGAGAGAGTTAGATTTTTAAAAGAAAATTCTATTTTTGGTTAAGAATGTATCTTTTTTTATGGAAATTCAACTGCTTGGTTAAAAATTGATATTTTTATTTAGAAATTAAACTGGTTGCTTGAAAATTTATATACTTTGTGAAAACTTTGTTTTTTTTTTTAGAAAATTAATCTTTAGGACTGAAAATTCAGCTTTTTAGCATAAAATTCAACTATTCCAATTGAAGATTTATCATTTTAGTTGAAAATTCATCAGTTTGGTTGAAAATCAATTTCTTCAACTGAAAATTTCACGGTTTAATTTTTAGTTGAAAATTAATGTTTTCTAGTTTAAAATTCAACAATTTGGATGAAAAATGGTCTTTTTTAATTGAAAATTCAGCTGTTTCGTTGAAAATCCACATAATTTATTAAAAATCCATTTTTTTGTACAAAATTATCTTTTTCTTTGAAAGTTAATCTTCTTATTTAGAAAATTATTCATTTCGGTTAAAAATTCAAGTATTCCAGTTAAATATTCATCATTTTAGTTGAAAATTCAGCTTTAAGATTGGAAATAAAATTACTTGGTTGAAAGTTAAACTCCTTTGTTACTTTTTTTTTTAAAGACTAGTCGTTTTAATTGAAAATTAATTTCTTTGGTTGAAAAATGAGCTGTTGCATTAAAAACTTGTGTTTTCTTTGTTTTATTTTCGGTTGAAAATTGTTTTTTTTTTTTTTAAGCTGAAAATGCAACTATTATTCCAGTCGAATATTCCATAATTTTAGTTAAAAATTCATCTCTTTGGTTGAAAAACTAAACTAAAGTTAGTAAAGTAAAGAAAAACTAAAAACTTAATTATTCAATTTTTGGTTACAACATTCATCTTTCTGATTAAAAAATTCAACTATTCCAGTTAAATATTCGCAATTTTATTTGAAAATTCATCACTTTATTTGAAAATGTAACTATTTTTTTTTTGAAAGTTAGTTTTTTCTGTTGAAAGTAATTTTTTAACGCAATCAACAAAATAATTTTAACCAAATAAATCAATTTTAAAGCGAAAAATGAGAATTTTTTAGAAAATAAATAAATTTTCTACTATAAAAGATGAATTCCCAATCCAAACGTACAAATTTTCAACAAAACAGTTGATTTTTCAACCAAAAAAAGATGACTTTAACAAAACAATTCGCTTTTCAACAAAATAATTAAATTTTCAAAACAATAGTTGAATTTTTAACCTACAAAGATGAATTTTTAACCAAACGATCGAATTTTCAAAGAAAAAAAAAATTGAAATTCAACCAAAAACAACTGTACTTTCAACCAAATAGTTCAATTTTCCAGTCCAAAAGACGATTTTTTTAGATGAAAGTGGAATTTTCAAGAACAAAAATTCATTTGCAACAAACTAATTAAATTTTCAACAAAATAGTTAAACTTTCAATCAAATAGTCAAATTTTCGAACAAAAAAGATTAAAATTCAATCAAAAACGGTTGAAGTTTCAAACAAATATTAAAATTTTTATGACAAAAAGACAAATTTTAATGAAAACACTTGAATTTTCAACAGAAGAGTTTATTTTAAATTCAGAAAAATGAATTTGCAACCAAAGAAGATTAATTTTCTACCATAAAAGGTGAATTTTCAACCAAAAAATATGACTTTAACAAAACAATTGACTTTTCAACAAAATAGTTGAATTTTCAACTAAAAGGTCAAATTTTCAAACAAAAAAGATTTAAATTCAACCAAATTATTCTACTTTCAATTAGATAGTTGAATTTTCAAGCCCAAAACGACCATCTTTTTAAGGCATAGAGTTTTTAACCCGGAAAGTTCAATTTTCAACAAAAAAATTCATTTTCAACCATGCAAAAAAGGGAAATTTTAACCAAAAAAGATGAATTTTCAGTCTAAACTGACGAATTTTCGACCAAAAAAGATGATTTTGAACAAAATCGTTGAAACCTTAACAAAATAGCCGGATTTTTAACCAAATAGTTTTATTTTCAACCAAAAAAGATCACGTTTTAACCAAACGGTCAAAACTTCAAACAAAAATAAGATTTTTTTGAAAAGTAGAATTTTAAACCCGAAAAATTGAATTTTCAATTCGAAATGACGAACTTTCGGCCAAAAAAGATGACTTCGAACAAAATCGTTGAATTTTCAACAAAATAACCGGATTTTCAACCAAATAGTTGATTTTTTAACATACAAAAGATAAATTATTAACCAAATGGTCGAATTTTCAAACAAAAAGACGATCTTCTTTAAAACAGTAGAATTTTTAACCCGAAAAGTTTAATTTACAACAAAAAAGTTTACTTTCAATCAAGAAAGATTAATTTTCTACCTATTACGACAAAATTTCAACAAAATACATGAATTTTACATTTTACAGGATGAATTTTAACCCAGAAATGGAATATTTACATTTTCAGATAAAACAATTAAATTTCAGCAAATATGGAATAGTTATATTTTCAGTTGAAAAAAAATTAATTCTCATAAAAAGCTACAACTAATTTTCAACAAAATAGTTAAATTTTCAGTCAAAGAAATGATTTCTTGATTGAATTGTCGACCAAAAAACCAAATAGTAGAATTTTTAACGAAATGAGATGAATTCTGAACGAAAAATAGTTGGATTTTCTTATTGGATTCTAGTAATTCAATTCGCATTTATGCGAAAAAACGAGAAAAAGACATATATTTGGTCGCGTTATTTCTGACAACACATAAAATAATATAGAAAAAAATTCAAATTTTATAACAAAGGGAAAAAGGGGTTCAAATTTAAAGTAGACACTAAATCACACATTTGTGAGTCTTGAAGAACATATTAAGGGATTTCTATCTAAATTTGACAGTCAGTGGATTAAGGGAAACATTTCCAGGGAAATAATTTTTCATGATTTCCACTCTAATACCTACACGCTAAAAGTGTTTATAAGTTCATCCTTCCAATACCCACGGTAGGAACCCAACGGTCTGCTGCTAGTTTGGGCCTTTTGATCTACTTCACTATACATCAATCAAATATTTAGGTGTCTCTCGAGCTCATTTTTACAAAAAATTGCTTTTTTTAATTGCTCCTGTTCATGGATTATTTACTTTGGTATACTAAGTAAAATAAAAAAATATAATAAAAAATAAAAGCTCTAAATTTAAACTAATTGTCCCTTTCAACTCATATTAACCAAAATCTTAAAAATAAAACATGTCCTTCTTCCAATTCGGTACAATTTTGAAAATAAAAATCCTCTTACAATTCAGAAAAATAATTAAAAACCAAAATTTAATTCCGTCCAACTCGATAAAAATCTTAAAACTAACAAAATTTCCCTTTTCGAATTCAGAAAAAATTGACGAAAGGAAATCCCTTTCTTCCAACGGGGAAAAAATGTTTAAAATAAAAAATTACCCTCCAATTAAAAAAAAAAGGTTGAAAATAAGAAGTTCCCCCCTCAACTCAATAAAAATGCAGAGAAGAAAAAATGGTCTCTTCCAATTCAGAGAAAAAAACTTCGTCCCTTATAATCTAATTTTAAATTATCTTTTAAAATTAATCGCAATTTTTTAAATAAAAAAATTTTCAAAATAAAAAAATTTCCCTCTTTAAAATCATAATATAATTGAAAACCAAAATTTCTATGCTTCCAACGCAATAAAAATGTTAAAAATATAAAATTTTCTTTTCCAATTAAAAAAAATAAATAACAAAAATTTTACTCTTCCAACTTAACAGAAATGATAAAAATGAAAAAAATGAGCCTTCTTTCAATTCACAAAATATCGAAATAAAAATTGCGTCCTTTTCAACTTGATTATAATCTTGAAAATATAAAAAGTACCTCTGTCAAATTAAAAAAAAAATAAAAACTAAAATTTCCTCGTTTCAAGCTCAATAAAAAAGTTGAAAGTGCCAAATTTTCCCACTTGCAACTCAATAAAAATGTGAAAAACGAAAAAATTCCTCTTCCCATTCGGAAAAAATTAAATAACAAACTTTTTTCCCCTTTTAAAACTGGAATTAAAAATTCAAACGTTTTTTTTTATCCATACATCCTTTAAGTTGAACTATTTTAATTTTGAGTTATTGTTATTTATACATAAAAATGCAATGCTTTCAAACCGAAACAGTTCAATTTTCAGTGTTCAAATCTGCAAATGGTTTAATTTTGAACAAATTCAGAATCATCAACTGTTGAGAATTCAAGAAAATTGAAAATTTAATTATCAGCAGTTAAAAAATGAAGTTTCAATTTTCTTTCATTTTCAACAAATCAATTTTCAACTGTTAGAAAATAAAGAAAATTGAAAATTAAAGAAAATTCTACTGCTGAAAATAGTAGAAAATTGAAAAAGTAACTGTTGAAAATTCAATTTTCTTCAATTTTGAACTGTTGAAAATGATAGTATATTCAATTGCTGAAAATTAAAGAAAATTCAACATTTGAAAATTACATTTTCAATTTTCAACAGCTGAAAATTTAATTCTGAATTTTCTTTAGTTTTCAACAATTCTAAATCAACTATTCTGATTATAAAATTCGCCTTTTTTCTTGAATTTTTAACAGTTAACATTTGAAGAAAATGGAAATTTTAATTTTTTAACACTTCAATTTTCAATTTGTCAACTGTTGAAAATTGAAAAAATTCAACTGCTAAAATTGAAAACTTAACTGTCGAAAATTGAAGAAAAATTAATTGGAAACTGTTGAAAATTTAGGAAAATTTAATTTTCAGCATTTGATTAAAATTCAACTTTTGATTTTCTTCAATTTTCTTTAATTTTCAGTAGTTCACTATTCAACTGTTGAAAAATTATGATTCAAATTTTGAAGAAAATACTGCTGAAAATTGTAGAAAATTGAAAATTTAACTTTTGGAAATCCAACTGGTGAAAATTCAATTTTCAATATTTCAATTTTAAACTGTTGAAAATTGACGAAAATGAAAAATTCAACTGCTGAAAATTCAATTTTTGACCATTAAATTTCATCTGTTGAATATTCAATCTCTAATTTTCTTCAATTTTCAAATAGGTAAAAATTCGATTTTCTTCAATTTTCAACAGTTGAAAATTTAATTTTAAACTATTGAAAAATTTAGAAAATTTAATTTTCAGCAGTTAATGAAAATTCAACTTTTAATTTTCTTTATCTTTCAATAGTTCAATTTTCAACTGTTGAAAAATGAAGAATCAATTTTGAAGAAAATTCAACTGCTGAAAATGATAGAAAATTCAAATTTTGGTAATCCAACTGATGAAAGTTCAATTTTCTTTAGTTTTCAATAGTTCAATTTTAAGTTGTTGAAAATTGACGAAAATGGAAAATTCAACTGCTGAATAAGGAAAATTCAATTTTCGAAAATTCAAATTTCATCTATTGAATAATCAATCTTTAATTTTCTTCAATTTTCAATAGTTAAAAATTCGATTTTCTTCAATTTTCAACTTGTCAACCGTTGAAAATTGAAGTAGAAAATTTTGTAGAAAAATTTAATTTTCAGCAGTTGATGAAAAATCATCTTTTAATTTTCTTTAACTTTCAATAGTTCAAATTTCAACGGTTGAAAAATAAAAATTCTAAATGGTGAAAATTCTATTTTCAATAGTTCAATTTTAAACTGTTGAAAATTGACGAAAATGGAAAATTCAACTACTGAAAATGGAAAAATCAATATTCTAACATTCAAATTTCATCTATTGAATATTCCATCTTTAATTTTCTTCAATTTTCAATAATTAAACATTCGATTTTCTTCAATTATCAACAGTTGAATTTTGACCAGTTAAAAATTGAACTGTTGAAAAATCAACAATTAAAAATCCAATTTACTTCTATTTTCTACATTTAAACAAGTTTTAAAAATGTAAAATTTACATAATTTAACATGAGAGTTTCAATAGATAATCACACGAATCCATAAAAAAGGTCGATCAAAAAATAAATTCACTGTCATTGCCCAGTCTCAAGAAATTCCCGGTCATTTGCCGGTTCAGTGGCCACCCAGCTCCACAATTAAACAAAGAGCAAAAAAATAGTTACCTAAGTTTATTCTTCAGATTTGCAACTTCACGCGTGAGAACTTCATGAGACTCGAGCATATCATCCATCTCCCTCTGTGCTTTCCGCTTCAGAGCCTTGTGCCTGCTGATTTCCTCTTCCGATTCATCCAACTGCCTCTTGAGACTCTTCATTCGCGTGTTGACCTTCTCCATCTGTTCCTTATACTGATCAGCATTTCGTCTCTCATCCTCCAGCTGCAGACTCAATTCCTTCAGCTTCTTGTCCAACTTCCTATTAATCTTCTGCTGAGCAAATCTCTCCTTCGCCTCAGTCTCGAGCTGTTCATCCAAATTATTGATCTTCGACTCCAGAGCCTGAATCGTCGCCTTGGTCTTGGCACGCTGTGCAGTCTCAAGCTCGGCCAATTTCGCCTTCAGCTCCTTATTCTGCCTCTCGAGGAGCATCCGCTGAGATTCAAGTTTCTGCGTTGTGGAACGTTCCGTTCCTAGATCTGTCGTCAACTGCTCAACAGTTATTTGTCCCTTTCTCGCTCGGTCCATCAAGATCTCGCTGTTGGACTGCTCCTCCTCCAGTTCCTCCTCGAGAGTCGCAATTCTCGCCTCCAATCTGCGTTTCTCGTCCAGCATCAGAGTTCCCTTGTTCACGTTATTATTCAATTCCTCCTGGAGTTCGTCTCGCTCGTTTTCAGCAGCTCGTCTCGCACGCTCGCTGCCAGTGAGGTCCTCGTTCGACTGCAAGAGTTCAGCTTCCAAACTCTTGACCTTGCGTTCCGTTTCCTTCGAGGCAGCCGCCAATTCATCGCGAGCTGCTCTCGCTTCTTCCGTTTCCCTCGTGCAGTCCTTGATCTGGGCTTGAAGCTTCTTCAGCTGCTTGAGGGCATCCTCCTTCACCTTGTTGTGCATCTCGAGTTGCTGCTCAATGTCCTTGTAGTCAGCCTCCATCTTCTTCCGCTGAGCAATAGCAGCAGCGCGCTGTTTCCTCTCATCTTCCAACTCTGCTTCCAAATCTCGCAACTGCTTAACAAGACCTCGGCGTTTCTCCTCCGCCTGTTCTTCCTTCGCCTGAAGATCTCTCTCAAATTGAGCCCTCAAAGCTTGCATGTTAACTTCAAGCCTCAATTTCGCATCTTCAGTGATTTGCAGCTCATCCTCCAATTCTTCAGTTTGCGTCTTCTGTTCAGCCAACTGCGACTCCAGAGCTCGTTTCGCCTTCTCGAGTTCATGCACATTCTTGTCGGCAGTTCCCTGATTATTCACCAATTCGTCCAGCTCAGCCTGGAGACCTCGTCTGCCTCTCTCGAGTTCCTCGACCTTCTCGTTCAAATCGTCGAGCTCGCGAGTCAGGGAGAGAACTCTCGTCTCCTTTTCTCGAGCCTCACGCTCGGCTGCGTCCCTCTGTTCAGCATATTGCTCCGAAACAGCCTTCTCTTCGGCCAGAACTTTGTCAAAGTTCTTCTGCTTCTTCTCCAATTCGATCACCTTCCCTCTCTGGACTTCCAGCTCAATCGTACTGTCTTCCAACTCAGCCTGGATCTTCTTCTTCGACTTGTCGAGTTTGTCATTTGCAGCCTGGAGTTCCTCCACTTGTCTCTGCAGAGCTTCAATGTCCTTCATACACCTCTTTCTGGCTTCTTCGAGGGCAGCTGCTGTCTCTGATTCCTCATCCGCGCGTTTCTTCGCTTCCGTCAGTTGAATATTGAGACTCACAACCTGCTTTTCCAAGGTCCGTTTGGCCTCTTCCTCTTCCTCGAGTTGGTCATGCAGAGTGTCCTTCTCGCTCTCAAGAGCTCGGAGTTTGGAACTGAGAGCCAGCTTTTGCCTCGTTTCCTCCTCAAGTTGCTGCTGAAGTTCAGTAAACTGAGATTCACAAGTGGCGGAGGCTTTAACAGCTGCCGAGGCTTTCAACTCGGCGGCTTCCAACTGCTGAGAAACGCTCTCAGCTTCCTGCTGTAGCTTCACGACCTTCTCTGTCAATTCCAGTTTCACTCTCTCGATTTCCACGAGTTTCGCATTCACTTCCACCAACTGTTGCTCAGCCTGCTTGCGTCTTCGGTCAGATTCTTGCCTGCTCGCACTGACAGATCTCAATTCAGTTGCCATGTCAGCATTCTCGGCTTCTAAGGTGCCCTTGGCCTTTTCCAGGGCGGCCTTCGCTTTCTTCAGGGCGTCCATCTGTTCGTTGATAACAGTCAATTCTTGAGTGTGCTTGTGACGCATATCTGCCAACGTAGCTTCATGGACGGAAGTTTCATCTTCGAGATTTTTCTTCAAGGTAGCCACTTCCTGCTCTCGTTTGCTGCGGAGTTCCTGCTGAGCAGCTGTCACGTCCAACGAATCGAGAAGCTCATTCTTCAAAGCCTCCAATTCCTCATTCAAGTCACGCTTCAGTTTCTCGGCTTTACCTCTAGCCATCTTCTCAGCTTCAAGATCTTCCTGAAGCTCGGCCAGTTGGGACTCCAATTCCCTGAGGGCCTTCTGTGCTTGAGCCTTAGCGGCACTTTCCTCATCTATTTTCGTCATCACCTGCGTCAGTTCTTCCTCTCGCTTTCCCAACTGTAACTGCAACTCTTCCACCTGGGCTTTTCTTTCCGATATCTGTTCCTTCAGATCAGAGACTTCAGTCTCCACCTTTCTCTTGGAACGATCCACTTCCTGTCGCTGCTGGTGGTCCTTCAAAAGCCTCTCTTCCAAATCCGCGATAGTAGCTTCATGTTTGACCTTCAATTTCGCCAAGTGCTTCGCCTTCTCCTCCTCTTCGGCCAAGGCCTGCGACAAATCGTTTGCTCTCTCCTCGAGAAGCTTCTTCTCCTTCAAAAGCTTCTGATTCGTGTCGTCGGAGAGAGCGAGGTCTTCTTCGAGTTTCTTCAACTTTCCATCACACTGGACCTTTTCCAACTGCAACTTTTGCCTCGCTCCTTCTTCTTCCTCCAACTGCTCTTCCAAATCGCTGATGTTCAGCTGTAGCTTCTTCTTCTCCTGTATCAAGGCTGTACTTCGTTCCTCCTCTTCTTCGATTCTAGCTTCCAAGTCGTGGAGAATCTCTTCCAGCTCTTGTTTTCTAGCCGCCAATCTTGCCCGCATTTCCTCAGCTTCCGCGCAAAGTTCCACTTCAGCCTGCAATTGTTCAGCAAGCATTGTCTTCTCCTCGATTGCTTGCTGATACTTTCGCTCGTACTCATTGGCATTGTGAACCTGATTTTCCAGCTTGTCGCGAATCTGCTTCAGTTCATCCTCCTTCTGCGTGAGCTTTTCTTCCTGTTTCGTCACTTCCAGGAGTGGCTTCACTTTCGTGTACAATCGCCACCATTGCCAATTTCGAAGTTTCAGGTAAGCAGCACAGTTTCTCTGAATAATGCGTATGGCATTCAGCTGCTGCAGGCGCTTCTGGTAATTACGTCTTGCTAAGAAACCACGACAGAAAGCTTGGAAGTTGACTATGAGGTCCGTTATCTTGTAATCTCTCTCCTCTTCCAAATGGGCCAAAACTCCGGCTCGGAAGAAAATTTTCGACTGACCCACGCGGTATAAATTAGGGTCGAGTTCCAGTGCTTGTATCTGAAGACAAAGAAGAAATTATTGAAATTTTGGTATGAATAAAGACAGAAATCTAGAGGCTAAGTGATTGATAATTCCAGGACTCGGACTCGTTTCAGAGATCAAAAATAGGGTCAATAGTGACATAAATTTGGTAATTACATAGTAAATTTGGTATTTACATAGTAAGTCTATTTCGAATTTCTAAAAGATTTTATTATGTAAATTCTAAGTCTAATTAATGGAAGTGCCATTTTGACATTTTGTCATGATTTGATAAAATTTTGAAAAAAAAAACTTTTGAATTAAATTTCTTATACCAGGACGAAAAATATATAGTTAGTGAAGAATGATCGCAAAAAATGAAATACTTGATTTTAATAACAAATTCAAGAAAATGTTCTTTTTCAGCAGTTGAAAATACATTTTCAATTTTTTTTTTGTCTCAATTTACTTTAATTTTCAATATTCAATTTCAATTTTTAGCTATTGAGAAGTGGAGAAAATTCAACTGCTGAAAATTGTAGAAAATTGAAAAGTCAACGGTTAAAAATTGAAAATTTAATTTTCAAGTGTTGAATATTCCATTGACAACTGTTGAAAAGTCAATTTTCAATTTTACAAAAGTTGAACATTCAACTATTGGAAATCCAACAGTTCAATATTCAACATTTAGTTTTATTTAATTTTCAACAGTTCAATTTTAAACTATTAAAAATTGACGAAAATATGACAAAAAGGTTGATCATTCAACATTCAATTTTCTTCAATTTGCAATTCTCTTTAATTTTCAATAGATCAATTTCGAACAGATGAAAATACAATTTTTAATTTTGTTTAACCTCTTATTTTCTTCAATTTTATACAGCTCAATTTTCAACTATTTTAAACTGATGAAAATGGAAAATTCAACTGCTAAAAATTGCAAATTCAATGGTTGAAACTTCAACTTTCACTTTTCTCCAATTTTCAGTTTTCACTTTTCTTTAGTATTCAATAAAATCATTTTTAACGGTTGAAAAACAAAGAAAATATAAAACTAAAGAAAATTCGACTACTAAAAATTGTAGACAACTGTAAATTTAATTTTCAAGTGTTTAAAATTCAATTATCAACTATTGAAAATTCAACTGTTGGAAATCCAACTGTTTAAAATTCAATTTTTAGTTTTTTCAATTTTCCACTATAATAAAATTGACGAAAATGGAAAATTTAGCTGTCGGAAATTAAAAATTCAATTTCCTTTAATTTTCAATTTTCCATAGTTAACTTTTCAACATTTGAAAATTCAATTTTTAATTTACTTTAATTAAAAAATTTTTGTTTCAATTTCAACATTCATTTTCAATTGAAAATTCAATTGAAAATCAACTACTGAAAATTGTAGAAAATAGAAAAATCAACTTTTGAAAATTAAAAATGGAATCAAATTGAATAAAATTGAAAATTAGGTGAAATTTACAATTTGATTTCCAACACTTAAAAATTGAATTTTTTTAACATTTTCAGCAAGTTGATTTTTCTTCAATTTTCTTTATTTTTCAAAAGATGAAAATTAAAGATAATTGAAATTTGAAGTTTCAATAATTGAATTTTCAACTCTTTAAAATTGAAATTTTAATTTTCAAGTGTTTAAAATTCAATTCACAATTTTATTCAATTTTCAACAGCTGAAAATTCAATTTTTGAAAATTCAAATTTAAATTTTCTTTCAATTTCAATAGTTGGATTTTCAACTATTAAAAAATAAAAATAATTGAAGAAAATAAACTGCTAAGAGTGGCAAAACATTGAAAATTCAACTGTTATAAATTGAACATTCAAATATCAAAAAATTCAACTGTTGAAAATTCAATTTTCTTAAATTTCAAATAGTTTAAAATTTAATTTTCGTCAATTTTCTACAGTTGAATTTTTACCGATTGAAAACTCAACTGTTAAACATTCAACTGTTGAAAATTAAATTTTCTTTTACTTTCTACCGTTGAAAATCCAAGAAAAAAGCGAACTTTCTATTAAAACCCAAGTTTAAAAATGTTAAATTTACATAATATTACATAGGAATTTGATAAATTGAATTTTGAACTGTCGAAAACTGAAAATGTAATTTGAAACAGTTGAATTTTCAATTGTCTACCATTTTCAACAGTTGAATACTTACTAGTTGAAAACTCAACTATTGAAAAATCAATTTTCTTTTACTTTCTACAGTTGACGATTAAAAAAAATTCTATTAAACACCAAGTTTAGAAAATGTGAAATTTACATAATTTAACATAAAAATTTAATATACATTTCAATTTATACAAAGATGTTGTAAAAAATACACTGCCGACTGAAATTATCTTTACGCCTGTTTTCTCAGCTTTTGCTTCTAATAATTCCAAAACTGAAAGCAAAGTGTCAATTTTATAAAAAGATATTCCAAAAAAACGTAAAGTTTCTTTTTTTTCGACAAACTGAAATAATTCTGGAAATAAGTAGCATTTTTTTAATTTCTCTAGGGTAAAACTTTGTGCAAAAAAGTCGCTCAATTAAAAAAATGTGTAAATACAATTTTCCAAAAATTACTTATCATATTTTAATGAATTTCAGTAATATTTATAAAAATATAGTTTTTATTTTTTTTAAAATGATTTGAGTACAATCATTACTTAAATTTTGCGACTTTTTTGCGCCAAGTTCAACCCTAACGTAGAATTTCCAGAGTTATTTCGAATTTTTCGAAAACATCCCAAATTTGATCCTTTTTTTTTGCAATATATTTTCATTGAATGGAAAATAATAAAATTTCAATTATAAATTATGATTTGCTTCGAGTAAAAAAACTGAGATAATCTGACGAATCTGCGACTGTAGAAAAAGTAGAAATAACTTTTCTAAACTGACCGAAATTATTAAAATAATGAAATTTTTTTTTTCTTATTTAGAATTAATTTTTGAAACTGGAAATAGAACTGTTCCATTATTTATCTTTTTTGATAAAAATGTAGTCTTCTTGGTTAAAAATTTAACCGTTTTGTTGATAATTCGTTTGTTTTTTGTTTGAAAATTGATTTTACGAACTGAAAATTATCCTACTTCATTTTTGGTGGAAAATTTATCTTTTTAGTTTAAAATTCATGTATTTGGTTAAAAATTAAATTTTTTCAAATTGAAGATTTATCATTATAGTTGAAAATTCACTTTAACTATTCCATTTTTTTTTCTTTTTTGCAAATTTACCTTTTTTGATAGAAATGTAATCTTTTTCGTTAAAAAATTATCTGTTTAGTAGAAAATTTAATAAATCTATTTTTCAAAGAATTAATTTCTTTGGTTGAAAAGAAAACTATTTGTAGGAAAATTCGTTTTTTTTTTGTTGATAGAGAAAATTCATGTTTTGGATTGAAAAATCCACTATTTGGACAAAAATTCATATTTTCGGTTGAAAATTCATCATTGTGATTGAAAATTAATTTCTTTGGTTGAAAATTTTTTTCTTTTTAGATGAAAATTATTTTTTTAAAGAGAAGATATAAATATTCCATTTTTGCTTAAAAATGTATATTTTTAGTTCAGAATTAATTAATTTCGCTGAAAACTCGTTTTTTTTTTAAATATACTTCTCTAACTGGAAACTAAAATATTATGAAAATATATGAAAACATATATTTTTTTTCTTAGTTGAAAATTATACTATTTCGTTCAAGATTTACTTCAATTTTATTGAAAATTATTTTTTTTGGTGAAAATTTAATTATTTTTTGAAGATTCGTCTCCTTTCATGAAAGAGTTCTCTCATTAGTTTAAATTTCATCTTTTTTGTTAAAAATTCATTTCTTTGCTTGGAAATTTAACTGTTTTGTTGAAAATTTGTTTGTTTTTCGGTCGGAAATTTATTTTATTAACTGAAAATTATTCTACTTCATTTTTTGTGAAAATTTTATCTTTTTAATTCAAAATTAATGTATTTGGTTAAAAATTAAATTTTTTTAGTTGAAGACTCATCATTTTAGTTAAAAAATCACTTGAAATATTCCGAGAACTATTCTATTTTTTGTTAAGAATTCTTTTCAAAATTTGATATATCTGATTGAAAATTCATCATTGTGATTAAAAATTAATTTCTTTGGTTGAAAGTTAATTTCTTTTCAGTTGAAAATTATTATTTTTTTTTCAACTGAAGATATAACTATTCCATTTTCGCTTGAAAATGTATGTTTTCAGTTAAAAAATGTATTAATTTTACTGAAAACTCGTTTTTTTTTAATATACTTCTCTATCTGCAAATTGAAATATTATATGTTTGGTTTGTAAATTTATCTTTTTTAGTTTAAGATTGAATTATTTTGTTGAGAATTCATTTTTTTGATTGAAAATTGATTGTCCCAACTGAAAATTTAATTGTTGCATTTTTGGTTAAAAAATAATTTGTTTTGATGAAAAAAAAAATAAATAAATTTATAATTTATATAAATAATTATAAAATTTAAATCCTAATTCAAAATGCTCATTATATTCTAAAAACATATAAAAGTCGAGCATATTCTCATGCTCGTGAGAATTTCTCCGAGCAATAAACTCTTTAGAACACTAATCAGAAGTAAATCCCCGGTTTTTTCCGGTTTCCCAGTCAAGTCGCCACCCTGAAATGTCAACAGTGAAGTCCGAGCCCTATTAATCTGACAAATAATTCAACATACCATCTTTTCACAAGCTTTCTTTCCATCCATGAAACCTTTAGGAATGACATTCGGCGTCAAGAGCTCATACCGCTGTCTGAACTCCTGGAAGGGAATCCTATTCGGGAATCCTTGTCGGCAGATACGGATTCCTTCCAGCACTCCGTTGCACCTCAGCTGATCAAGAACGAGAGGCGCGTCTATTTTGCCTGCCCTCTTCTCGTGATTCGGTATAATGCACCTGACAAAGTTCGGATTGGTGTTGCGCAAGGTGACCATCAGCTTGGCCAGCTGTTCCTTGTAAAGCTGCGACACCGTTCTGAACATTCCCTTCCTGGTCCTCGCGCCAAATTGGGTGTCTGTCAAGGCTTGCTGAGCCATTCCAACAATCTCAGCATCCTTCCAGATATGGCAGACGAAAGCATCCTGGGAGGCTTGAAGTAGACTCACAATATTCTCGTTCAGAGGGTCCATGTTCTTCATGAGCCACTTGGCTGCCGAGTAATCTACTTTTCCGGCGTAGTGAATGATAGCAAAGTCCGCAACTCCACGGAAGTCTGTCTTCATGAACTTGGGATGAACGCTGTGAGCACCAACGAGTTTCTCCACGAAGGTTTTGTCTGTGGCTTTCGGGAACCAACACTCTTCATCGAGAAGAGCCATGATACCCATTGGTTTGTCTATCAAGTCTATCGTGGGCTGGAGATCCAATCCAAAATCGATAAACTTCCATTCGATACCTTCGCGTTGATATTCCTCCTGCTCGAGAATGAACATCGTGTGATTGAAGAGCTGCTGGAGCTTTTCATTCGTGTAATTGATGCAGAGCTGTTCAAACGAGTTCAGCTCAAAGATTTCAAATCCTGCCATATCGAGAATGCCGATAAAGCTCGCCCCTTGTCGTTTCGTTCTGTCGAGGGATCGGTTTATCCTGTTGACGAGCCAACGGAACATCCTCTCGTAGCAGGCTTTCGATATCGCCTCCACAGCAAACTCAACTTGTTCCTTCGTCTGTGCCTTTGTCACGAAATCCCGGCCGACCTTAATCCTCGGCTTCAGGAAAGCTTTCGTCATTTCCGTTACGCTCAGACCTAGTAGGTGTGAAATTTTCTGGGCTACTGTGTTGTCTGGAAGAGTAGCTTGGTCGGAATTTCGCTCCTGCCTAAACTGCATTGATCCAAACAACATCACTGCCGAGACTATGCGGAAGATTGAGGAAAAGTCTTCATTTGTCATTCCCATTATGTTCATTGCCTTCACGGTCGAGAAAAATTCTGCAGCGTCGTCCATTCCTGGGACTGGGAGCGCTCCGCTGGACAGGAATGGATAGAGCTTTGGATCTTCCAGAATGAATTCCTCTGCGAAATACAATTTTTAGTTAGATACTTTGTCCAGAATTAAAATGCAGGCTTCACAGAGTTTAG
>CAKNXH010050539.1:1367-11423 GCA_932178445.1 Andricus quercusramuli
GTTTTTAATAATCTACATTTTGTTTTAAAGATACTCGACCTTTTAAAAAAATTATTGTTCTATTTTTTTGTTGAAATTGTAGGAAATCATTTCAAATTTTTTGAAATTCTTTTCAATTTTCTCTTAAAATTTATTTTTGAAAATAAAAAATTGTTAAAAATTTCCCTAGGAATCTTAAGAAAAAATTTTGTATTCTCTTGAAACCTTTCAAAATTCCTAAAGTTAAGAAATATTCCACACTCCTCTCCAAAATTTTAGGAAAGCATTGGAAAAGTTTTGAAATATTTAAAAAGATATTCTCTCAAAATTATTTTCACAAAATAAAATGTTCCTAGGATTTTTTTGAAAAAAGTTGATTCGCTTGAAATATTCCTAACAATTTTTTTTCGAAATCTTTAAAAATCTACATTTAGTTTTAAACATTCGAACTTTAAAAGAAAATTATTCTTCTATATTTATTATTTTTTGAAATTTTTGGAAATAATTTAGAATGTTTTGACATATTTTTCAATTTTCTCTTAAAATTTATCTTTCAAAATAGAAAATCGTGTGAAATTTTCGTAGGAGGCTTTTTTTTTACTCTCTTCAAGCCTATCAAAATTCCTTAAAAACTTTATTTTTTAAATCTTCAAAAATCTCAATTTTGTTGAAAATTGTTTGAAATCTTCAAATTTCAAATATTTTGGAATATTTTCAAAACTTTCACGCTTCTAAGTATCTTTCAATATAATTCGAATTTTTTTCTGAATTTTTTTTTTAAATCCTGCAAAATTAAAAAGATGGGCTTAAAATCTTTTAAACTACCCTCAGAAACTTTGGGGGATGATTTGAAATCTTAAAAAAAATATTCTCTTAAAATTAATTACAAATAATAAAAAAATCTTCATTTTGTTTTAAACTTACTTGAACTTAAACTTTTTAAATCCTCTATACTCTTTTTCGAAATTGTAGGAAATGATTTAAAATGTTTTAAAATCTTTTCCAATTTTTTAAAATTTATTTTTCAAAATAAAAAATCATTTGAAGTTTTCTTAGGTATCTTAAGAAATTTTTTTATTCTCTTGAAACCTGTCAAAATTCTTGAAAAGTTTATTTCTTCGATACATTTAAAAATCGACATTGTTTAAACACATTTTTTCAATTTTTAAAAGTTATGAAATCTGTTCAAAACTTCTAAACCATAAAAATATATTTATTTTATGATTTGAATTTTTCCTCATTTTTTTTAGAATCCTGCATAAACTTACTCCATCTTGAATTTTTTTAAATTTTCTGTTTTCTTTTCCGAAACTGTAGGAAATTATTCGAAATGTTTTGAAATCTTTTTCAATTTCCTCTTAAAATTTATCTTAAAAGTAAAAAAATAATTTATATTTTCCCAGAAATATCAAGACCATTTTTGCATTCTATTGACACCTTTCAAAATTCTTAAAAAGTTTATAACTTTGTTTGAAATCTTCAAATTTTAATTAAGTTTTGAATACTTTCCAAACTTTGACACCTTCTAAGCATTTTTTGAAATGATTCGAACCTTTCTTGAAATTGAAAAAAAATGCTGCAAAATAAAAAAAATGTTCTACACTCCTCTCCGAAATTTTAGGAAATTATATGAAATGTTTTGAAATATTAAAAAAAAATATTCTCTTAAAATTATGTTTTCAAAATAAACAATCATTTAAAATTTTTCCAGTAACCTCAAGAAAATTTTTGTATTCTTTTGAAACCTTCCAAAATTCTTAAAAAGCCTCTGCATTTTTTTGTACGAAATCTTCAAATATGGAATAATTCCATTTTTTGATTGAAAATTTAACTATTTTGGTACAAAATTAATTTCTTTGAGTAAAAATCCAACTAATTGCTTAAAAGTTGAACTACTTTGTTAAAAATTAATTTTTTTGTTTAAAGATTCTTGATTTTATTCGAAAATTCAACTATTTTATTGAAATTTAGTTTTTTGGTAGAAAATTAAGATTCTTGCTTGAAAATTCACCTTTTTGGTTCAAATCTGAATTATTTTGTGAATTTTTTTGCAAATTAATTTTTAACAGATATTTTTAATATTCCATTTTTCATTGTAAATGTACCCTTTTTTGAAAATTAATCTTCTTTTTTGAAAATTTACCTTTTTGGTTAAAAATTAGTTTTTTTTGGGTGAAAATTAATTTTTTTAACTGAAAATTTAACTATTCTATTTTTGATTGCAAATTTATTATTTTCAGTTGAAAATGCAACTATTTGGTTGAAGATTCATGTATTTTGTTAAAAAAGTGTCTCTTTTGGTCGAAAATTAATCTTTTTCATTTGAAAATTTATTTTCTTTCTGAAAAATTAACTATCTCAGTTGAAGATTCATCATGTTTAAAATTCGTTTTTTCGGTAAAAATTAATTTTATAAATTGAAAATTTAAGTATTCAATTTTTGGTTGAAAATTGATCTTTTTTACTTGAAAATGTAACTATTTGACTGTAAATTTATCTTTCATTGTTGAAAATTCATATATTTTATTGGAAATAAATCTTTTTCGGCAAAACATTAATTTTTGCGGTTGAAATTAACTTTTTTGATTGAAAATTGAATTATTCAGGCAAAAATTAATTTACTTTGTAGAAAGTTTAACAGTTTTATGAAAAAGTAATTTTTTGTTTGAAAATTCAACTGTTTTCTTGCAAATTCATCTTTCTATGTTAAAAATATAATTACTTTGTTACAAAATTCAAATATTTGGTTGATAACTAACTTTTTGTGTTGAAAATTAATTTTTTTTATTAAAAATCAATCTGCTTTGTAGAAAGTTCAACAATTTTGTGAAAGTCATTTTTTGTTCGAAAATTCACCTTCTTTGTTGAAAATTCGTCTTTCTGCTTTAAAAATTCAACCTTTTTGTTAGAAAATGCATTTATTTGATTGATAATTAAGTTTTTTCTTGGAAAATTCATATTTATAATTATTCAATTTTTTGTTGAAAATTTATCATTTTTTAGTTGAAAATTCGACTATTTATTTAGTTTTAAATTTATCTTTTTATGTAGAAAATTAATCTATTTCGTTAAAGTTCATGATTCTGGTTGAAAATTTAACTTTTTGGTTGTTTTTGTTGAATTTCACTGTTTTTTTTATTAATAATTAAAATCTTTTTCAGTTGAAATATCAACTATTAAATTTTTCGTTTAGAATTCATCTCTTTCAGTCAAAAATTAATTTCTTGTATAAAATTCAAGAATTTTGTTAGAAAGTTATTTTTTGGTTTAGGATTCATCATTTCAGTGAAAAATTCCTCTCTTTGGTAGAAAATTGAACAGTTTTGTTAAAAATTCCTTTTTTAAATGCATTTTTTGACTGAAAAAACTATTCAGTTTTTAAGCCAGAAATTTTTGACAATTAGAATTTTTCCTCGTTTCGTTTTTTATTATTAATTAATTAAAAATATTAATATGTTATTCGAATATTCTCAAAGTGCTTTTAAAGTAAAGTATCCCTAAAAAATAATTTTTTTTTTAATATTTAAAAAAATGTTTATTATTTATAACAGAGATTGTTTGTATCGGCTCTTTTAATTTTCCTACAGCTTCTGCCATCTTGTAGTACAAAATTGAGTTATATTTTATTTATCAGTGGAAATGTCGTCAGTTCTTCGTAATTATCGTAGCATTGTATTTTTGTAAGTAAAACCACAAAAATGTATTAATAATTCGTTAATTTTCGTTAGAGCAAAGATAATAATTATAATTTATTTATTTTCCCGAGCAGCACAATATATTTACAATGTCTTTCATTGATAAGATATTTTGAGATCGAACCTCGTTGGAAAATTTTTGTTCAATATATAGTACAGAAAATTTATTATTACTGTTATGTAAATATAATGTTAAAAGTATAATTAGATCAAAAATATTTGCATTAATATAAAAAATAGTTTTGTTAATCAAATCAACTCAAAGTCGGTGAATATTAGTAGTCATTTATAATTAATAATTTATTATTATATCCATTATTTAATAATAATTAAAGCAATTATAGCACTTGAATAAATTATTTATGAATAAATAAGGTACACTTTTTAAGTGTTGACCATTAAAAATAAATACTCTTAAAAAATTTGAAGATCAAACATTTTAAAGCAAGTTGAACTTTTTAAATAAGTATTAGAAGATTAAAAATTTTAGTTGAAATGTAAATAAAAAGTTAAATAAATAAATAAATAAAATAAATAAAAATAAATAAACGTTAAATACCTAATTTTTTCTCTCTCAAAACTTATTTTTGAAAATAAAAAATTGTTAAACATTTTCCTAGGAATCTTAATTTTTGTTTATTCTCTCGAAACTTTCAAAATTCCTAAAAAGCTTATTTTTTTAATCTTCAGGAAACTACATTAAATTTTTTTTTGCTATTTTTAAAAGTTTTAAGTTATTCTGAAATCTTTTCCAAACTTCTAAACCATAAAAATATATTTTTTTTTTAAGATTCGAATTTTTCCTAATTTTTTTTTGAAATCCTGCATAAAGAAAGAATTAAGAAAATGGGCCTAAAATTTTCTCCACTTTTCGACGAAATTTTAAGAAACCATTTCAAATGTTTTTAAATATTTCAAATTTCTTAAATGCCTTACAATTTTTTTTCGAATTATTAAAAAATGAGCACTTTGTTTTAAACTTTCACCAACTTTAAAATTCTTTTTTTTTAATATTCTATATTCATTTTTGAAATTGTAGGAAATTATTTTAAATGTTACGAATTTTTTTCAAGCTTCTCTTAAAATTTATTTTCAGTATAGAAAATCATTTTATATTTCCCCAGAAATCTGAAGACAATTTTTTTAATCTCTTGAAATCTTTCAAAATTTAAAAAAGTTTCAATATATTTTTCGATATATTTAAGAATGTACATTTTGTTAAAAATTTTTTGAAATCTTACAATTGTAAACTATTTTTGAATATTTTTTCAAACTTCTACACCTGTTGAGTATATTTTTAAATGATTCAAGTTTTTCCTGAAATTTAAAAAAATTTAAAAATTAAAAAAAAAATTAATCTCACATATCTATTTTTTTTTAACATTTTAGGAAATCATTTAAAATGTTTCGAAATCTTTAAAAAAATATTCTCTCAAAACGAATTAAAAAAAATAAAGAAATCTTCATTTTGTTTTAAACATATACGAACTTAAAAATAATTAATCTTGCATATCTATTTTTTTTTTTGAAATTCTTCTCTCTTTGTTTGAAAATTCAACTCTTTGGTTAAAAATTCAACTATTTTGTTGAAAATTCCCTTTTTTTTAAATGAATTTTTTAACTGAAAATTTAACTTTTCAATTCTTTATGGAAAATTTATCCTTTCTTTTATTTATAGTTGAAAATTCGTCATTTTCGTTGAAAATTAATTTCCTGGTTCTTAATTCATGATTTTGGTTAAAAATGCAAATATTTGGTAAAAAGTTTATATATTTTGTTGAAAATTAAATAATTTTTTCAAAAATCTGAAGACATTTTTTTTATTCTCTTGAAATCTTTCAAAATTCTTAAAAAGTTTAAATATTTTTTTCGATATATTTAAGAATCTACATTTTGTTTAAAATTTTTTGAATTTTTTGAATTTCAAACTATTTTTGAATATTTTTTAAAATTTCTACACTTGTTAAGTATCTTTTAAAATGATTCGAGTTTTTTCTGAAATTTAAAAAAAGTCTTTGAAAATTAAGAAATGTTACACACTCCTCTCTAAAATTTTAGGAAATAATTGGAAAAGTTTTGAAATATTTAAAAAAATATTCTCTCGAAATTATTTTTACAAAATAAAAAAATTAAGGAATTTTTAAAAACAAATTTCGTTCGCTTAAAACTTTTCCAATTTTTTTTCGAAATCTTTAAAAATCTTCATCATTTAAAATGTTTCGAAATCTTTAAAAAAATATTCTCTCAAAATTAATTAAAAAAAAAAATAAAAATCTTCATTTTGTTTTAAATTTACTCGAGCTGTAAATCTTTAAAACTCTTTACTCTTTTTTGCAACATAAATTGTTTATAAATTTCCAATGGAATTTCCTTTATAGGTTGCATTACAGGTTTACATAATTATAAATAAAAAAAGCAATTGCGCCTTTTTATTCTGGGCTAAAGGCGAAAATAATTATTTATGAATTCAAGGTAGGCTTCTTTCCGACTTTTTTATTGACTCAGAAGTGAACCTCACCATTCATAATGTTGTTAATAAACTAACTACGCATCGTGTAATGAATCCGAGGTTATCATTAACTTTAGCCTTTCGTCTAGACGCGTGCCACAATTTTCACACAGATTCGGTAAACTCCTTCCTCTAAAGAAGAATCACAAACCAGAAAGACAGATTTTATTTTGAAATGGAAAAGGTTAAAAATAATTTTTAATAGAAAATAAAAATTATTTTAAATCATGTTTTTCTGAAAAAATGTCTCCTTTCGCTCCGCTGGGAATTATCAGTATTTCTGTGGTTCGATTCCCAACGGAGCGAAAGGAGATCTTTTTTCAGAAAAAAAAATATTTTAAATAATTTTTCTTTCACAGCTCCATCTAGTGTGAGAAGACGTTAAATATTTTCTGTTATTCTCTAATGATAATACAGATTCCTTACAAAATAAAAATGTATTTTCAAAATTATATAAATATTATTTTACTAGGATTTTTTTTCAATTCAAAAATTCCCGAGTTTAAACAATTAAAAAATTGTTCTTCAATAAATATGGTTTATTTATTAAAAATACAATAATCAAATATGTTTATCACAGATAATTTTTTCAATGTTTAAAGTTTTTAAAAATAAGTCTTTGAATTTAAAATAACAATAATTGAAAAAAATATATATCTGGATGAAAAATGTTGTTGAAAAATGTGCATAGTACTGCAAAAAATTGCAAAAAACGTTCTCAGAAATAATTTTTAATTTAAAAAAAAAGTAAAGAGAAATTTCGAGATAAATCAGTGCTGAATTGAATTCTGTAAAGTTTTTTTTTTGAAAATTTTATTAGATTCGGATAAATTTTAGGGAGAATTCTTTTTTTCGTTTGAGCCCACGTGTTTTTACATTTATTTTTTATTACAATTTTCATAGAATTATTATTATTTCGAATGTGAATAATAATTTTTAAAAACTTCAAACATTAAACAATTTTGTCATAAAAATATTGTATTATTGTATTTTTAATAAATAATATTTATTAAAGAAAAAATTCTTTTAATTATTCCAATTCGGGAATTTTCTAGTTCAGATATTTTATAATTCGTCAATTTTATGTCGGGAATTTTATTATTCGAGTATTTTCAAATTCAGAAATTTTATTATTCGGAAACTGTATTACTCATGAATTTACACAATTAAAAAAATTATTTTTTTATAAAATTTAATATTTAAAAATACAGTAATCAAATATTCTTATCAGAGAAAAAAATGTTAATGTTTAAGGTTTTTCATAATTATTATTTGAATTTAAAATAATAATTTTATACAAATTTTATAAATAAGTAAATTTAAAAACACATGTACTTCCAACCAACAAAAAATTTCTCCCTCAATTTTCTCCGAACCTAATCTCAAATTATTTTTTTAAATTAACAATTACATTTTTTGTAATTAAAAAAATATATCATGCACATTTTCAAACAAAATCTTTCTTCTAGAAATATTTTTTTTCCAATTATTGTTATTTTAAATTCAAAGAATTCGGGAATTTTATTTTTTGGGATTTCTCAGTCATCTAAGATATGTCAAAAAAATCTAGAAATTTTTAAAGACTTTTTTTTCATTTTACAGGATTTTTTAATTCAACTTTTAGAAGTTTCGAAGAAAAGGACGACTGATAAATCGAATTTGAACAATTAAAAAATTTTTATTAATAAATCATATTTATTCATTAAAAATACAATAATGAAATATTTGAATCAAAACAATTTTTTTTCGGATGTTCAATGTATTTTTTTGTAAATTATTATTTGAAATAACAATAACAGAAAAAAATATTTCTTAATGCAAACGAACAATACAAGAACAAGATTTTTATTACAAAAGCAATAATTTGCAAAAACTGCTATGAACATTTTTAAAAAAACTTGAACTAATAATTTTTCTAAAATTGTTATTTTAAATTTAAACAATAATTTTAAAAGATAGATTTTTACATTTAAAAAATTTCTGCGATCAAAATATTTTATTATTGTATTTATAATAAATATTTATTAATTATTTATTTATTTATAATCAATATTTTTTTCGGGAGTTTTACACTATCGGTAATTTTACTTTTCGAGATTTTTCAGTCGTCCCAGAAGAAATTGAAAAATATTTGAAAAATTTTCGGAAATCTTAGTAGGTTTGAAAATATTTTTAATCTCTATAAATTAAACAAATTCCCAATCATCTCCTAAACTGGCTCAAATTTTTGTTAACATTTTTGAAAAATCTTTTAAAATGACAAAAATTGCCTTTAAATCTTCCAGATATTTTTCGACGTTTTTAAATATATTATTAAATTTTCTTTGAAAAATAATATTTTAAAATAAAAACAGTTTAAATTTTCCCAGGAATCTTAAAAAATTATGTTATTCTCTTGTAACCTTTCAAAATCCTCAAAAAGTTGATCTTTTCCAAATCTTGAAAGATTCACATTTTTTGCAATTTTTACAAGTTTGAAATAAACCTTCCAAATATTTTTTAAAATGATTCAAATTTTTCTTCATATCTTTAAAAAATTCTGCAATATTTTTCAATTTTCTCTCAAAATTTACTTTTCAAAATAAAATAAAAAAAAAAATTTTTCTAGACATTTGAAGAAAATGCTCTTCTTCTCTTAAAAAACTTACAACATTATTAAAAACATTATTTTTTTGAAATCCTCAAAAATCTCCATTTTATAAAATATTTTTGGCAATTGTTACAAGTTTCAAATTATTTTTTTCAAAACTTCGAAACCATCTAAATATGAATTTACTACTGACTCGGATTTTTTCAATTTTTTTTTTTATTTTGAAAAAATGGCCTCAAAATGTTCTATTTTTTTTTAAATTTTAGGAAATCAGCTGAAATGTTTTGAAACCTTTGCAAATTCTTAAAAATCTTCCAAAGGTTTTGTACGAAATTTTTAAAAATCTTCGTTTTGTGCAATCTTCAAGTTTTAAATTATTATTTTTTGAAATTGTAGGAAGTAATTCGAAATATTTTGAAAGCATTACCAATTTTCTATTAAAATTTATTTTCTAAATGAAAAATCATTTGAATTTTTTTCAAATTGTTTAATTCTCTTGAAACTTTTGAAAATTCTAAAAAAGATTTTTTTTCGATAATTTCAAAAATACACTTTAAAAAAGTTATAAAATTTGTTAATTTTCTAACATTGCAACACTTTCCTTTAAAATCTTTTATATTTTTTTTCGAAATTTTAGGAAATGTTTTAAAATCGTTTTAAAATTTCTCTTAGAATTATTTTTCCTAATTAAAAAATCATTGAAAATGTTCTCATGAATCTTGAAAAAATTTTATTACGCTCTTGGAACCTTTTTAAATTCTTAAAAAGCTTCAATTTTAAATTCCGTTCATCTAAAATTTTTTAAATCTTACAAAATTAAAAAAATTGTTTTAAAATCTTCTAGATTCTTTTTCGACATATTTCTAAATTTTCAAAATTTTAAATAAATTAGGAAATTAGGAAATGAATAAATTCAAATTTTGTTAATAAAATATTTTTTTTTTTATTTTTAAAATTTAACAAAAATGAGAAAAATTTGGCTTTAAAGCCAAAATAGGAAAAGATTTATTACTCAATATTAAAAAATCATTTAAAATTAAAATTTTTTTTTTATCAATAATGTTTCTAAACATTTAGAAATAAATTTTACCAGGAAATAAGCTTATTTATTTTAAAAATTGAGGGTGCAGAAATGCGAAAATCTTTTTCAATTGATAAACAAACTGAAATTTAACAATTAAATTAAAAAATTATTAATTATTTAATAAAATTACTTTCTGTCGTAAGAAATTTGAGAAATTAATACATCATCTTTATGACAAGACATGCTTGTGCAAGCGTCT
>CAKNXH010050540.1:5478-43516 GCA_932178445.1 Andricus quercusramuli
ATGTAAAGGCTTGAATTTCGCGTCTTGTAGAAACAATCAAAGATCAAAGTTGTGAAATTTTTGCGGGAGCTGAAGTAAACCGCCAGCATGCACACTATTTTAACACTGATGAGACAAACAAGTGGTTGCCAAAGCTCGATTCTGATTGGTTCATTATGCCCACGAAGGAATAGTAAGGAGTAGTATCCCTGTAAGTGGGGAGTGGGACGAGCGACGTCCAATAATTCGTTAATGCTAGCTACGAATGAAAACTCTTATGCTGCCCCGTTCACATGCGCACTGGCGGTTGCCATGCCATCGATGTCAACACGCGTTTGAAGTTTCGAACTTGTGTATTGAACGAACATAAACAAACGAACATAACCGACATGTGCATCGAGATGTCAAAAGGTAACATATTGAGTGGGTATAACATGTGACTGCGAAAACAGCTCTGCGCATGTGCACGGGGGAGCGTACGAGTTTTCATTCGTAGCAAGCATTAACGAATTCTTGGACGTCACTTGTTCCACCTCTGCTCACCAAACACATAGGGTGATACCACTCCTTACTATTCCTTCGTGATTCTTCCTATTTGTTCTGTGACCCCTTGAATGTAGGGTAGGATGGTGGTATTTTTTCCCTTTCTTTAGTAGGTAGTGTTGACTTGTTTCTTGAGTGTATTTTTTTATTGCTTTATTAATTTTTTTTTTGTGTATTCGTTTTGTATTAAGATTTGTTCAACATTTTGTATTTCCTTTTGTAAGTTATGTTTATCTGTTATGGATACAGCTCTGTATACAAGGGAGTTGATGACTGATTACTTTTGAGATGGTTGGTGGTGGGAGGAGGCACGTAGTATCTGTTTGTATGGGTGGGTTTTCCGTAAACTTCATGTCCTAATGTCTTATGAGATCTTTTGTAAACTATCACGTCTAAGAAAGGTAATTTTCCGTTTTGTTCAATTTCCATGGTGAACTGGATATTAGGGTGTATTTGATTGGTGAAATCGAAGAACTTGTGTAGTTCATCTAGTCCATGTCTCCAGATGACAAAAGTGTCGTCAACGTAACGGCACCAAAATTCCGGTTTAAGCTTGGATTTGTTAAAGATTTAAGTTTCTAGATTTTCCATAAAGATGTTGGCTATTACAGGTGAGATTGGAGATCCCATTGCTGCTCCTGAGGTTTGTTCGTAGAATTGGTTATTGAAAGAGAAGTACGTATTAGTGAGACAGTGTTCTATCAAAGGTGTTAGATTAGAGCGGAAGTTTGCAAAGGATTTAAAAATATCGCTTGTATCAGAGATTGGTACTTTTGTAAAGAGAGATACCTCGTCAAAACTCACTAGGATGTCTAGGGGTTGAATGTGAATCTGTTGTATCTTTCTGATGAAGTCAAAACAATTTTGAACGTGTGTGTTAGTGTCCCTTCTAGAAATAATGAATTGAACACGATTCAGAACGATTCGCAGTTGTCAAATTTTCAATCGTTTTCGATCGTTGCTAATCGGTGTACTATTTTTTAATCCATTTCAATGATTTTCTATTGTGTATAGAGGTTATGTTTTCATTCCTAATTGTTTTCAATCGGGTTCACGACTGCGCAATGTAACTAAAATTGGACTTGAAACTTATAAATTGAAAATATATAACAATACACATAAATATTAATTATAGACAATGAATTGTTTCGTTCTCTCCAAGTATAATATATAATTTAAATGTACAATAAGTTTAACTTACAGTGATTTAAATATCTAATTAAGGTAAACAATAGTACTTATTAGCTATAATATTATTACCTACTGAACCTCTAAAGTCTGTGGCATTTGGCAAACATAGCTACTTGCTTCACAATTAAGAAATATTAATTTTTCGCTGACTTCGGTTATCGGAAGCCAAATTACATTATTTTCTTTCCTTAAAACTCTAAACAAATGTCGCACTAGTATATCGGGAACTATAATTAAGTGAACCGCTGACAAATAGCAGGTTGTGTCAGTTTTAACGATATCCTGAACCTGAATTACATCGTCAGAAACTAATTTGAAAACAGTATCGTTCCTTTTAGTGGAGAGAGTATTCTATGTGCTTTTGTATACTTTACCGTTATAAATGCATATTTTAAAAGATTCACCTGGAATTAATTGATTATATTTTGCGGGAAAATAATTTCAGTAGGTGAACCTTTTCCACAAAATGTGACGCCATAAGGACTTTCTGACACATAGGTTGACAGCGGACGATGCGAAACTATTTTAAGATATGTAAAAGACTTTCGGAACAGAAAGCAGCGGTTCCCCAGAGAGGGCCAGAATGTCGAACACATTCGACAGTATGTAATAATACGTGAACATTGAAAGTCATTTGTTCTAGCTCATAGAGAATTTCAGACTGTCCTACAAATTGTACCATATCTGCTTCGCAACGAACTAATTCTTCCTCTGTGATTTCCGTTTTTAACAGAGTGAAAATAGTGTTAACGAGCAAAGAGAAATGCTCTAGACAATCTGCAGGCAAAAAATCTCTTAAGCAGGGAACACCAAAGAAAAGTAATCAAGATCGCCAGTCGGAAGCTTTCCACTTTGCTTTACACGAAAATCTTCGCAGAACTCTATGATTTTCGAGAGCCGTTTCTATCGTGTTCATAATTTCGTTCATAGCCTGTATATCTCGGTTAGATAAAAATCGATATTTAACCCATATCTCCCAAAGCTGTTCTACTACTCCGAGAGGAACGTTATGCAGATATTCTAGTGGAAAGCTCCGAACCATGTCGAAAAATTCAGTGAGATTCAGCAAACTCGAAGCACCCGTAACCCCGTTTATGAAACTTTCACGAATGTTTCTAGGATTTCGAATCTCCAACAGACGTCGTTGAACGTTCAAAACATCTTCTAGATGAGATTTGTGTGATCTAAGCTTAAAGTCAAGATCAAAGGGATATCTCACACAGTTCCGATAATATCCGTGTTGATAACACCAATTACATTCGTAGTACCCATTATATTGTACTCTACACTGAAGAATAGGTCGAGCAACCTAATCGACGATTCCAAAAAGAATTTTGAAAGTGGAAGGTATACGCATATCACCTATTTTCAGTTCAATACCTTGTGTACTTAATGCAGACATGCCCAACTCGGGGAAATTTTCTCCGGGAACACATGTTCCGACTCCCCTACTCTTTCTCCTAGAAAGCGGGAGTAATGGTAAACGCTTGCGAGAATCTCTCCTCTGTGACGTACGCGTCTACCAACCGCATGCGTCTACCACCACTCCCGCTCTCTAGGAGAAAGAGTAGGGGACTCGGAACATGTGTTCCCGGAGGAAATTTCCCCGAGTTGGGCATGTCTGACTTAATGGTTCGACGAGCTTCATGAATTCTTCTAGGAAAGAATTCATTAGATCAGACTTCGGTTCGTTAGCGGTCATCAATATTCCTGCCAGCATGATGCATCTAAATCTCAAAGGGATTGGAATTTCTTTAACTTGAACTAAAGCAGCCCGAAAGTTATCTCTACCACTGCGTTTTAAAATTGCCCCATCGAGGAAAAAGATTAATGTCAAAACAGCGTTACACATTGTAGGATTGAGGCTCTTATACCTCTGAGTTTAAACAAACGCTCTATTTGGTATTACAGGTCGACCATTAAGATGTATTTTCCTTTTCCGGTGGAAAAGTTACATCTGGCGCCACATTTATCGCAAAGGCCTTCAGGATTTATTTATTTTTTTCTGTTTGTTTCGAGTGTGGAATACTTTTTTACAAGAAGGGCAATAAAATCAGAACGTTAGTTTATCATCAGGAGCGTCAAACATACGAGAGATTACATAATTCGATAAGTTAAGAGTAGCGAAATCAGGGCCTGCGCACACTTTCAACAAAAAAAACCAGAGCTAAGCGTGCTTCTAATGAAAGGCCATATCTTAAACTAAATCCCGTAGCCATGCCTATTGGATCTCGAACTGGAAGACCTGACTCAGGAAAAAGGATCCTCCTTTCCCAAAGATATCTTGGCTCAGGATCTCCATCGTCGAGGTCACTGTCGAGAAATTCTTCATCGTTGACTTCGTCGTTCATCGGTTCAAATTCTTCTCCGCTTGCTTCGGCACTCGATTCACCACTGCTGAAACTTTCTTCAAGATTGTTGCCATTCAAAGGGGCTTCTTACGAAATCTTCATCATGAACACTTTCTCTTCTTGAGCTCGCTGACGATAACGGTTCGGGATCTGATTCTTCTGAATCATTGGAGTTACCATGATCACTTGGATCAATGTCTGGCCTAACTGAAAAAATGAAAAAACAGGTATTTTAGATGAGAATAATGTCATTTTCGAAAAGATAAATGGTAAATTATAACATTTTAAATTTGTTTTAAAAAAGTGAATTAGTTTCATGAACGAAAAATACAAGATCTACATATTATTTTGAATTTGTTCTTGAAAAAAAAAACATTCAGGGATCAGTCGACTTCCGGTTCGGGAATGGAGTAAAGTGGACGTGAGTGAGCTCGGTGTGGAATTTGTTGATTGAGAAAGAGGATTGTGAGGGCAGTAGGTACATTTTGAGGTGAAATAGAAGGAGATATTTGTAATAATTAGCCACATTTCAGATCACATCAATTTATTCATGTTATGACTGTGGGTGATACAAGACTGGCTTCAATGGGCCCAAATCCACTTGATTATCCTGATGAGCATGCAAGTAACATCCTTATCTCTATATATACAATATACGCATACACCACATCTTTCCCCCGTGACAAAAAAAAATAATGGGATCCATTTTCTGTTTTCTATAATATAGTAATATAGTACATTAATTATTTAAGCGCTAATCGGGGTGAGCGCCTGCGCGTTTGTATGCTCGATGTTTTACATTTTTCCGTTTCCTCTATAATACATCCTTTACGGATTTGATTAATATGTCTTTTAGCTATCAGATTATCGCTTAGTTTTACTGTGAACGTGACTGGTGACTTTTGTTCTAAAATTAAAGCACATGTTCAGTCTGGATAATTTTTTCTAAAGTCTTTAACCATGACCTTTTCACCAACGATAAAGTTTTGAATTTTTGGTTTCGGCCCGTTTTTAATTTGGGAAGTTTGACGTCTGTCTACACTGAGTTCTACTAGTGGGCGCACTAAGGAGAATCTGGTTCGCAATTCGCGTTTATAGATCAATGAGGCACGAGAAACTCCTATGGTTGCATGCGCTGTTGTTCGATAGTCAGATAAAAATGGTGTTATCGCTTCATCCAAATACGAGCCGCTTTTCCACATTTTTTGAACTTTATTTTTGAATGTTCCCACAAAATTTTCTGCTGCTCCATTACTGGCCGGATGATTAACTGGTGAAAAGGTATGCTGAAAGCCTCTCGCAGTAGTGAACTGATTACATTCGGCGCTTGTAAACGTAGTGCCATTATCGGACACAATTTGGAAGGGAAAACCATGTCGAGCAAATAAACTATCTAGTACATTAATCGTTTTCTTTGACGTAATATTATTTTTCATATTAATTGCCTCCGGCCATTTTGAATGTGCATCTAAAACTACTAAAATCATATCTCCGTGAAATGGCCCTAAGAAATCCATGTGAATTCGGAACCACGGCTTCTCCGGCCATGTCCAAGGGTGTAACTGCGTTCTTGGAGGATTATTACCAGCTTCTAAACATTCCTTGCAATTCTTTGCCAAAGTTTCAATATTTGAATCGATACCAGGCCACCAGAAAAAAGATCTGGCTATTTCCTTCATGCGAACAATCCCGAAATGACTAGCGTGCAGTTCCGTTAGAATCTCCGTTCCTAATACTTCAGGTATAATCACCCGATAACCCCAAAGAACGCAATTACTTTCGACACTAAGTTCATTACGTTTCATGTAAAAAGGTGCCAATACCTTATCATTTTTTACTGTGCTGGGTGGCCAACCATCTCGAATTGCTCTCATGACTCTACACAATGCGTTATCTTTAAGCGTTTGTTGAGCCACCTCTTTAGCGTTTACAAACCCGCGATCATTAATATATTTTATATTAATATTTAATTCCAAATCCTTGCATTTATTCGTGGTTTGCTCTTCCATAGGCAGTCGTGACAGACTGTCAGGAACTGCGTTATCTTTAGATTTAATATATCTAATCTTAAACTGAAACGCTGATAAAAATAAAGCCCAACGTTGTAATCTATTCGCCGCAATTAAGGGTATGCCGCACTTGGGAACAAAAATCGAGGTTAGCGGTTTATGATCGGTTTCAAGCACAAATTCTCTTTTATACAAATACATATAAAAATTTTCCACACCAAAAATAATAGCCGCCGCCTCTCTATGAATCTGAGCGTAATGCGTTTCTGCTTTATTCAGTCGTCGTGATGCAAAAGCAATTGGTCGCACTTGACTATTTTCCATTTGTGGGAAATTACTGCTCCCAACCCATACGGTGATGCGTCACATGCCAAAATTAACTCTAAGTCGGGATCGTAGTGCACTAGTACTTTTAAGGAAGCCTATTTTCTATAAACCTTTCGAAATGCGCTACTAGACCAAGAAATGATTGCAGCTGTTTAATGTTTACTGGGGTTGGGGCATTAACAATCGCTTCAGTTTTGTCTAATGTTTGTCGAATTCCTACCTTATCAATAATAATTAGCCCAAAATACTGTATTTGATCGGCTTTGAAAACACATTTATCTTTATTGATTCTTAAACCGCTTTCACATAATCGTCTACACAGTTGGTCCAGTTTTTCGCCATGCTCCGCTTCAGTTTTTCATGTGACGAATGCATCATCTAAAAAAAGATCTACTCCCGGAAAATCTGCCGTTAAATCATCCATGATTTTTTGAAATTCCGCAGGAGCTGACGCTATACCAAAAGGTAAACGATTATACTGAAATAACCCTCTATGGGTAGTTATCGTTGTATATTTTTTACTATGCTCCTCCAATAATACTTGCTGATATGCGTTCGATAAATCAATTTTAGAAAATTTTACACCCCCTGACAGTTTCTTTAAAATTGCTTCGCTACGGGGTAAAGGGTATTGTTTTATTTCGAGGCAGGGATTCACTGTAATTTTATAGTCACCACAAATACGTATCGAGCCATCATTTTTTAGGAGTGGAACACAATTGGTGTAGCCCACTCCGAAAAATCAACAGATGTTAGAGCATTACTTTTAATTAGTTTATCCAATTCAGCATTTGTCCCTTCAATTAATGCAAATGGTAGCGGTCTAGTCTTTTTAAATAATGGTTTCGAATCAGGCATCATTATACGGGATATATTTTTTTATTATATGTCCTCAACCCATTCGCAAATAATTCCGGGTATTTATTTTCTAGAATTCCCTGCATCGAAACAATCGACCCCAGCTTATTAACATGTGTCAGCGGAATTGGAAATTAATTAAACTTCTTGAGCCAAGGTCGACCTACCAGTGGAATATCAGTTTCAACTACTTAACAATCACCCACCGCTTTTATGCCATTACATTCGATTATTAAATTTCGCATTACACCGACAGGAGCTATTACTACTCCCCCCACTACTTTAAATTTATCCTTTAATTTTTCCACTTCAATTTTAGGGAACCATTTCAATTTATCTTTTTCAGATATCGCCGCAACTGCTGAACCAGTATCTATTTCCATTTTCAGAGGAACGTTGTTGACAAGAATAGTTAAGAACTGAGGATCCACTCTATCATTACATACCTTGTTAATTTCCTCTAACTTATAAATAGAGTTTACCACGCTATTGATAAGGTCCTCTTGATCATCGTCATTGTTCTCGGACGGTGCCCCTGAAAACAAATTCACGGCATCTCTGCTTCCTAGCTTTTGTTTCCGGCAGACTTTAGGGAGATGACCTTGAACTCCACAATTGCGACACTTATAATCCTTGTAGTAACAATTTGGTTTCGCATGATTAACTCTAACACATGTAAAACACGTTGGTTTCTTCCCTGCATGAGAACTCGGTTCGCCTTTACGCTGTAAATTATTTTTCATTTGTTGATAACCCATCTTGTGTACTTGTAGATTATTTTCCGATGTAGTGTTGGCTTCGGTGTCCCTGTAAGCATTTATTTGAGCTGTTTCGATTTGCGTAGACAGAGCCACTACCTTATCAAAGGTCAAATTTGTTTGACGGAAAAGTTCAATCTTTGTTGTCATATCATAAACTCCCGCGACAAATTGATCACGAAGGCGTTCTTGGTCGTTTGTGAATTTGCAGTGGCGAGCTGCCAACTTTAATTCCGCGACGAATTCGGCGATTTTAATTCCAGCTTTTTGACTAGTCACCGCAAACTTTGCTCTTTCAGCTATTTCCGAAGGGGGAGGAGCTAGATCAGGGTGGCCGCTTTTTTCGGTGAAAAAAATTCCCGGTCATTTCCCGGTCATCAAAAAAATTTTCCCGGTCATGCTCTTAAGCGTTTTTACCCTAACTTAAGGTTAGAAATACTTTTTTTACTTAAATATAACCCCTAGTAACTATTGCTTTTAGAGAGAGCGTTTACGTGTTTCTAGAAGTAACATTATAATATGATGAAACTTCAGCACGAATTGAAAAAAATCATCGGTTTTTTAACTAGCAGAAATATTGAATGTTGAACTAACCCACCTAGTGACTAAAATATAACTTTACAACAGGAATTCGTTTTGTAAACGAAACGATATCACAAGGTTTTGACTTAATACAAAACATATTTGAAATATTTCGTAGTAGTAAACGCTTTTACATTTAGTGAACCAGTTTTTTGATCTCTTGATCGATGACTTTCAAGCCCAAAACCGAATTTCGTTGAAAACTTTAAAAATTCCCGGTCACCGTGAAAATTCCCTGTCATTTCCCGGTTTTTCCTGGTCCCAAAAAATTTCCGGTCATTTCCCGGTTTCCCGGTCCAGCGGCCACCCTGAGCTAGATGATCATTTAATTTTAAACTACTTGTGCATAGGTTAAATCTTTGAGCTTTTGAGGAGCCGAAAGATTGCGTAGCAAATTATATGTATCAATATCCACCTTCGTTAAAAGCACTGAGCGTTTTTTATCCATCGCCACTTGAACTACTACCTAACTTGAACTGTACATGAATTTTATCACTCGAGCCCATCTTGTTAATAATCCGTATATCCTTCTGCTCTTTCACCTTAATATCCTTCTTGCTTGTCTCACTATCCAAATGATCACTATCCTGTGATTTTCCAGCGTCATTTTTTCGTACTGCAACTACTACAAGTTGACGCAGCACATCTAAACTCTGAGATTCATCCACATTAACAATACCATATTCCCTAATATTTGCCACCACTTCAGCTTTTGATAACTTATAAATCCAGCTAGTTTTCACTTCCACCTTTTCCACATTTTTAATCTCTTCCGACATTGACTTAACTCATATTCCTTTTATTCTCCTTACACTGTTCCAGGCTCGTTTAACGTAATCGAGAACACGCGTACTATAAATTCAATTCATCCTCGTCGCCACTGTGATATTTTTAATAATTAGCCACATTTCAGATCACATCAATTTATTCATGTTATGACTCCGGGTGATACAAGACTGGCTTCAATGGGCCCAAATCCACTTGATTATCCTGATGAGCATGCGCGTAACATCCTTATCTCTACATATACAATATACGCATATACCACGAAGGTGAAAGTGAAATTGTGGACGAACCGGAAGGGCCAAGGAAGGAAGCGCCAGAGACACGCGTGGCGAGAGCGGCAACTAGAAAGAGGAGGTAGTCTGACTACAGTGGTGATAGAAGAGAACAGTCTCAGCTGACGGGAAGAGAGAGAAAGAGGAGGGGAGACATCAGCGAACCTGGAGAGCAAGAAAGAAAGGAAGAAACTGATGGAAGAAATGGTGTAAATGAAGCAGAGCATCCAGGAGCTCAACCTCAAAGTGGAAGAATGGATGAAAGTAGTCAGATGGAGGAGGAAGAGAATGAGAGTACGTGGAAGAATCCGCCGATAGCGTTGTTGAAGGAAGAGTGGACAGGGGAGAAGGAGGCCAAAGCTTTGAGCAGCAGTCATGGAAAATAGACGGAGGGCTTATGCTGAAGCTGAAAACAGCAGAAAATAAAAATGAAATTTTGGAAGCAAGGGGCAAACGGAAAAATACGGGGATATGGATAGACGAAGACTGGACTGAGAGAGAGAGGAGATAGAGGATTGGCTAAGGAAAGAGGGAGAGAATGGCAGGGATGGGAATTGAAGTGAAGCTGAGGTACATGTGCGCGAAAATCGGCGAGACCATCTGGAAGTGGAATGAGAAAGAGGGAAGAATAGAAGTGATTCGTCTGGAGGAGAAAGAATAGGAACACAAATAGGAAAAAGAGGGATGGAAGAAATAGAGAGCTGAAAGTGGAAAAAAGTGAAAAGCAGAGCAATGCATGGTTATGTCAAACGTGACAGAGTGACAGATGAGGAGGTTAGGGAAAGTCGTGGTGGAGGAAGAAATGTCCTTTGGTAAGCGCAGGGGGATGGCTCTCCTATAAAGACCTGTAGAATAAATGTGTCATGAGATTTGAAGACGGCCGAGTGGCGGCGCTGGCTGTACTTTTAGGCCGACAATTATTCAAATGCATGGGGAAAATACAAAATTAATTGATTTCAATTGTTAAAATACATTTTTTGCATATATTTATCTCGGAACAATATTTTGTAGCATATTAAATATCCAATAAATTGATAAGTATTAATGAAAAGTGAAGAAAACTTTATTTTGATGATTAAATACGAATACACTTTTCACAGAGTACCAATAATAATTCTACAAAGTGAACATTAAATTTTAAGCATTGAAATATGTAAATATAGTCATCTGTGAAAATAGTATATTTCAATTGAATTTTATTTTTATTAACATTTATAATGATTATTGAAAATTGAAATTAACGCTTAATTGAACGAAGTTATAAAAATTTATATATATTTTTTAAAGCTAGAAAATAATTTATTTTGTTTCGTTATAGGACGTTTATACAAATTATAATAATAAAAAATATCTATTGTTACAAATATGTCGAATATTTCTAACGATTTATATTTTTATAGAATTTTCAGCGAAAAATCGTCTGTTACAGTGCAATATCGTCACACTAAATTTTTATTTTCCCGGAAAATAATAATTTTTTTTATATAAAAAATTCTTTATTCTTATTCAGCCTCCCTATATCTCAGGAGCAAGTATTTATGACTTTTAAAAATTAAAGAACAGATTTTTTGTCGCTATCCAAAAATATTTTTCAAACCCCGTGAAATTTGAATCTGCAAATTCTTAAATGATTTACTCGAAATTCGTTAACTTTTTATAACGAAACTCATTTTCTCCTAATTTAGCAACTCAATATCTCGGGAGTAAGTTTTTATTTTTTGTTAATAATAATAATTGTAGTTTTTATCTCCTCGGGCGTAAATTTTTGTTTTATGTTTAAATGGTAATTTCGATTTTACAGAATCTTATGTGTCTCCCCTGGAAAATTCTGATTTTGTTGCTTATCTAGTTCTGTACTGCAACTCTTCAATTAATAATTAAATTTAATTCTAATTGCGATCAAAAATGCCTCCAATTTCATTGATTTTCATTCATGTTATCAATAATTTGCGTTTTTTTACAACAAAAAAAGTTTAATTGCGTACTTTCGATAACATTTTTACGCTATATCTCGTTGAAAATTAAAATTTTTTTAGTGCATCACTTTTTTGTCAATTATTTTCAAAGTGAACCAAAAAGATTACGATCTTTAAAAACAATTGAACCGCCGGATGCAATAAGGGGGTATACAATTTTTCTGCACCATTCCGTTGGCCCCTGAGCGACTTTTTTTTTAAATTAAAAATTTGGTTTTTAACACTTATATCCTTATAGGAAATTGTATTGCGCATCTTTTTTTCCTCTTGTAAATAGTCGTCACTTTTGCTGTTTCCAAAATAAATGCAAAAAACAAATTTTTTGAGAAACGACGTTTTTCAGTGTTTTTTCACTTCAACTCGCTCTAAATCCCGAAGTTTTCCATTTTTTTACATAAAAATTTTAGGAGTTACTCATTAGACTATTATTAAAGTGTTGGTGAAATCGAAATTAACATTTATTCCTATTAAAAAATGTTAATAATTTTTTTCTGAACAGTTTTATAAACATCGTTTGAATACTTTCAATCGCAAAGTCTATCGACGTAACTTTCAGATACAATAAACTTCTAGCGGATGAAATGTTCAGTAGGGTCCACATAAATTTTCTGAAAAGTTTTACTCCCATTGGTCCAGCTGCTGAAAAACTATGATGGTTTAATTCTTTCGCTCGGCGTCGTGAATGTACGACTCAGCGCCGTCTATGAGAAAGGCGAGCCGCAGTGCTGATACTTGAAGGTCTGCACGTAAAAACTTATATTGTTTATCATAAGTTATTTAAATTGGGTAATTGTTAATTAAAATAATTAGGATAATGAGAGTTTCATGCATGTAAATACCGAAGAACTATTCAAAATAAGTATATTAATTTATTATAATGATATTATATACATTTTTAAATACCTTATTCTTTCGAATTTTTCTAATATTTCTTTTCCATCCTTCCTCGTCTTTACTTCTTTTTCTGCCTCGAGGTTTCGAAGAAACTTGTTCCATTTTATTGAACAATAAATAGTCACATTTAATAATTCAAAAATGTCCTGTTTTAAAAATGATTCTCTAATTTTGTAGATGTAAGACTTTCGATTTTGGAGACTATTGTGAGGTATATTTTATAAGCACTCTTCCTAATGCAGATTATTTGTCTCACTATTATTATGTTTACCGCGATGTTTACAAAATTTTCTGCGAAATCCTTGCACATTAATTTTAGGCAAAGAAAGAAGGAAAGAAAGAGGGAAAGAAGGAAAGAAAATAATACGTTTTGGCTGAAGGAGATGTTATAATAATTTATCTTTTTTCCGTGAGTTATTACGAGTATAAATAAATATTTTTTTATACAAAATATTATTAGTTTCATAATAAATTTTTGTAGAAAAATTCTGCGAAACATAAGTTTTCACGTGCAGACCTTCAGGAATCAGCAATGCGGCTCGTCTTTCTCATAGACGGCGCTGAATCGTTTATTCACAACGCCGAGCGAAAGAATTAAAACATCATAGTTTTTCAGCAGCTAGACCAATGGGAGTAAAACTTTTCAGAAAACTCATGTGGACCCTAGTGAACATTTCATCCGCTAGAAGTTTATTGTAGCTGAAAGTTACGTCGATAGACTTTGTGATTGAAAGTATTCAAACGATGTTTATAAAATTGTTCAGAAAAAAATTATTAACATTTTTTAATACGAATAAATGTTAATTTCGATTTCACCAACACTTTAATAATAGACTAATGAGTGACTCCTAAAATTTTTATGTAAAAAAATGGAAAACTTCGGGATTTAGAGCGAGTTGAAGTGAAAAAACACTGAAAAACGTCGTTTCTCAAAAAATGTGTTTTTTGCATTTATTTTGGAAACAGCAAAAGTGACAACTTTTTACAAGAGGAAAAAAAGATGCGCAATAAAATTTGCTATAAGGATATATATTTTAAAAATCGAAATTTCAATTTAAAAAAAAGTCGCTCAGGGGCCAACGGAATGGTGCAGAAAAATTGTATACCCCCTTATTGCATCCGGCGGTTCAATTGTGATGAATTCAAACTGTTTTCAAATTTTTTGATACCAACTTTACTAAATTGCTTTAATAATATTAACTGAAAATTCATGTTACCAATAATTTGCGTTTTTTTAAAAGTTTAATTGCATATTTTCGATAAAATTTTTAATCAATATCTCATTGAAATTAGAAACTTTTCTTATAGTGCAACGCCTTTTATTCAATTATTCTCAAAGTGAACAAAAGAGATTGCGATCTTTAAAAACAGTTTTGATGAATTCAAACTGTTTTCAAATTTTTTAATACCAACTTTAATAAATTGTCTTATTAATATTAATTGAAAATTCATGTTACCAATAATTTGCGTTTTTTTTTTAAGAAAAAAAAAAGCTTAATTGCATATTTTCGATAAAATGTTTACTCAATATCGCGTTGAAATTTTTCTTATAGTGCAACGCTTTCTTTGTCAATTATTCTCCAAGTGAACAAAAGAGATTGCGATCTTTAAAAACAGTTGTAATGAATTTAAAATGTTTTCAAATTTTTTGATAACAACTTTAATGAATTGTCTGATTAATATTAATTGAAAATTCATGTTACCCATAATTTACGTTTTTTACAACAACAACAAAAAAATTGCATATTTTTTACTCAATATCTCGTTGAATTTTTAAATTTTTCTTATAGTGCAACGCTTTTTTGTCAATTGTTTTTGAAGTGCACAAAAAATATTGCGATCTTTAAAAACAATTGTAACGACTTAGAATTATTTTCAAATTTTTTTATAACAACTTCAATAAATTGTTTTCAATAAAATAGCTCTTTGCCAGATCTTTATTATTTTCTTGTCATTTGGTACGGTGTAAACTTGAACTTTTTCGGAGCAATTCGCGTAACCAGAATTTCACCCAAAAACAACGCACTTATTTCCCATTATTCTCGTACATCACAAAAAAAAAACTTGATAAAATTTCAGTCTAGAAGCCTTAAAACTTAATTCTGAAGCGAAAAAATCTAAACAGTCCGTTTTTATAACATAAAAAGCATAAAATTTCACATTTTTCGCACTTTCCCCATGCATTTTAATAATTTTCCACCTAAAAGTACAGCCAGCGCCACCCTCGGCCGTACTCAACATTTCCGTCACTTTCATTTCAGAGTGGCACGGCCCTGGGTAAGCGCCTGTATTGTAAATCAGTTAGAAGTGAAGAAGAGCTTATGTGAGAGAAGGATTAAGTGTAGGTAAGCGCCTGATTTGTTATACGGATAAAGATTAATAAGGAGGACATGTGTTTTTCGCTTTAGTTTAATAAATAAGAGAAAGAATGAGGAAGAAAATAGGAGTATTTGTGTTACTGGTGAAGTAAATATGAAAAGAAAGAAGGATAATGTATGAAAGGGTCAAGGAGGTATGGGTGGTAGTTTGCTCATGTCAAAAGATTTAAAGTGAGGAGTTCATTAGTTTTCAGTGTAAGAAAAAAATATGGTTAGAAGGAGAAAGTAATTGTAAGATAGGGCTTCCATTTCCTCTGAATGTTTCGGTAAAGAAGGACAGGGTTGTACAATAATTTAAAGTACGTTTAGATTTAAGATATGTGTAGAGATTTGTAAAGGTTTTGAAGACTCTCAAACCCGTAACAGGGAGAGAGTATAATAAATTATACAATACAATACCTTCAGGGGTCAGTCTTTATTTTTTCTAAATAGAGGACTTTTCGAAAAAGCTTTTTTTAAACTAAGATAGTATGTGCCAAAAACTATGAAGGTTCAAATTTCATATCTGACTAGCAGTCAGATGATTTTTCTTTAGGGTAATAAAACCGTATTCGTGTCTTTTCTCCAATTACTTTTAACAACATTTTTGTCTAGAAATTATGAAAACTAGGTAATAGGCATTTTTTGTTTATAATATAGTGTCTTTGGAAATTTATAATTTTAAAAATATTATTGATTATCAAAAAATTGGGGGAAAATATGCAAGAGTAGCACATTTGAATTTACTGCAATATGCAACCAAATTTTTCTATAAACTACGACCATAATCTTTGGCACAATATTGAATACAACTGGAAGAAATATCATCCAGATATGTAAATGAATAAATTTGAGAGATAAGAAAAACTTATTTTTAGAATTAGAACCAACGACATGACATTCATATTGAAATGATGATCAGTTAACTCTACTATTCATCGTTAAAACGATTTTATTTGGAAGTCAATATGTATTATTTTTCAGATATGCATGAACGAATGTGCTTTCGTCGTCTCTATTTTTTCATCAAAGCGATCACGTATTCGAAAATCGTGAATAATTAGGAAACGTGCCCCGAGATTATTTCCTAAAAACACTAAAAGCAGCTAAACAATGAATTGTATCGATAGTTTTTGAACAAAAATAGTTGAATGAAAATTTAAATTTTTACTCGGCGTTAATTACTATTCTCAATAATTTACTATATATACCATTAAGCCGTTTCCCTTTCGGCGAGCCTCTAGGGGTAGGCGTGACACTACCCGATTCGAGTAGTGTTTCTAGGTGGATAGATTCTTGTAGTAAATAACTACAAGTGTGGGCTCACCACACCCACGACCGCCAACAGCAACGCAGTAGTATTATTCTCGAACGGTCACCCATCCAAGTACTAACCGCGCCCAACACTGCTTTGATCTAACGGGAACTGGTGTTTCCAGTGTGGTATGGCCGTTGCCATATATATATAAAACATTAAAAAAATGTTCGTGATCTACTCAAACATAGTTTCTCTCACATACTTCATGCGTGATTGAATTTTTTTAAATGTAACTTTGAATAATTGGACTTATTCGTGAATAAAATTTTTAACATTCAATTCTATAAAAATAAATTTGTATATTAATTTTCAAGTTTAATTTAATCATTTAATTGAGTACATGTGGAATACGTGTAGGGCAGAGTAAACATCTAAAATGAATTGAATCATTTAAGCCCAGGGAAAAAAATTGTGGGTTCACAGCTGCAAATTCTTCAGCTTGAACCAAAAAAATATATTATTCTTTTGGTTTCATGGAAAGAAGATCTTTCGTGGTATTTCAATCCTACATTCCAAAATTACTAATTCACATACAAATTTTTGTTCCGAAAAAGCAAAATGATAACACGTATCTTTGGTTTGACTCCGCCCTAATGTGAAATATTAAAATCCTGATCAATGCAAAAGCGGATGGATAAAAAATAATTAATTTGGTAGTAAATAAAAATAGAACAAAAGAACTTCAATCGCAATAATTTCAAAATCAGAGTGAAATAAGATGTTCAGGACAGTAAAAAAAGCCCTCTCTCTCCAATATCCGACACATCGCTATTCAGTCACATTACATTTCAGAACGTAATTCAGAAGACAGTTAGTCACTAACACGCGTATTTTTTAAAGGGAGACTTGGGAAAGGGGTTCGAGATGTGACAGATCACTCTTCTGTGACCAGTCACTGACAAGTATTTTTTTTAAGGGAGAGCTGGAAAAGGTTTCGAGATGTGACCAATCACTCTTCTGTGACCACATACTAACAAGCATTTTTTGAAGGGAGAGCTGGAAAAGGCTTCGAGATCTGATAGATCACGAGATGTTAATGCCGTACTACAAAATTAAAATACGTCGAAAAATGCCGTATCTGTATACACTAAGTTTTGTGAAATTGTTAAACATTCATTTTTTTTCTTAGTTGATTCTCTGATATGCAATATCAGAAAAAAAGTGACAGTAAAGAATTGTTTTATTTTGGTGAAATTCTTGCTCGGGGTAATTAAAATAGTAGGTTTAAACGTAATATTTACCTCTTTGATCACGTTCATGTAGAGTGTATGGATTTTGCAAAGATAATAGAGCACGTCGCCTCGACGAGGCATCTGTTTGAGATGATACCATGCTTGGCTTGTACCCAGGTCGTATAAACTTCTTATAATGTTTTCTTCGCTCTCCATTATTACCATTTTCATGTATTTTTCGGCACTTTCTATTTCAAAAATAACACAGTTAATTCTTTTATTCAACGTAAATATCTCCAACAACATGATAGTTATAAATTTAACACATACATTAACACATTCTGAAAAATTAAAAACATCGCCGTAAAATGTCCCGAGATTCTTTCTCGAAAACTTTGGAAATCTTTTTAAATGTTTTAAAATCTTTTTACTAAATATTTTCTTGAAATTAATTTTTCAAAATAAAATACTATTTGAAATGTTTTTCAGGAATCTTAAGAAATTCAGTTTATTTTCTCTTGAAACCTGTACAATTTTTTTCGAAGCTTCTGTTTTTGAAAACTTCTCCAGATTGAAATTATTTTAGAATCTTCAAAATATTCTGACATTTCTAAATATCTATTTTTTCTAACAATTTCACAATTTTTAAAATCATGCGAAATTAAAAAAATTGTCTTAAAATCTTCCAAATTATTTTTAAATCCTCAAAAGTGACAATTAATATTCCAAAATAATTGTATACGTTCCCAGAGATCTTATTGTCGTGTACCGCGGTCAGTTATTAGCCTTTTCTGACATTATCTACAGTGAAAAAGTGAGGTTACATTTTTGAAACTTTGTTTTGCATAGTGTACATGTGAGAAATGGTTTTTTATTTATAACATTAATGTAAATAAGTTACAGAAAACCATTTCTAGAACATTATATTTGTGTTTTATGAATAATAATTAACAATTTAATTGATAATATATAAAAAAGGACATATATTTTATTAATTTTGGGGTTATGGGCGAAGATATGCTTGTTCAATTATTCACACCGTTTAAATGTAAGAATAGTATTTAAGAAAAGGATAATATGTGGATTCTGTACTTACGCTCTGAAAGATATTAGGTATTGCCTCCTTTACATATGAAATATAACGTTTGGTAGGTATTCACTTGTCCTAAATTTCATTTTCCCTAAAACTCATTTTGCCGAAAAAATCACTAGATTACTAGTCGCCTTCGAAACAATTGATAGATGGGCTTCTGCTTGCCAATTAAAATTGGCAAGCAGAAACTGTTAGCCAATTAAATTTGGCAAGCAGAAACTGTTAGCCAATTAAAATTGGCAAGCAGAAGCCCATCCATCAATTGTTTCGAAGGCGGCTAGTAATCTAGTGATTTTTTTGGCAAAATGAGTTTTAGGAAAAATGAAATTTCGGACAAGTGAATGCCTACCATAATGTTTTATTCGAATAAGCTCTTGTTTGACGTTTTTGCGGGGGTTTGTCCAGTGTTTACACGGTTATTTACACTCACCGACACTGGATCTATAGATGATGCTGTGTACTCCCTCAACACAGTCACAAAACCAACAAATTTTGTTATTGGTCAATCCAGGTAAAAACGGTGAAAATTCACCAATCAACTGCGCTCCTTTGAAATTTTGCACATGAGCAGTATACGCTTTTACAAATGTCAGGCGGCGTCCGGCATTTGTTTTCTCTGACACGAAATTCGGAACAATGTACTTATACATATGTCAGTCAGGATGATCAACATATTTTATATATATATATATATGTATATATATATATGTATATACCGTAAGGTCAACTTCATAGTAGTCATAGGGAAGCGTGAGTGCAAGTGGGACACTAGTAGATGGCGCATAAGAGCGTCTCTTTCGCACTTATGACTATGACTACTATGAATTTGGCCTCACTGTATACATATACAGGGTATCCCAGGCTCAAGTGTCCGGACTTATATAGCCATATAAAAATAAAACCAATAAATAGAAAATTCCTTTTCCAAAAATCAGTTGAAGTTTTAGTTTTTTAGTTATAAAACATTTAAGCTGGGCCAATCAGGAGCGCCGTATAAACAGCCGTGTGTGCGTGAACGGGATTCCAACGTAGTGTTCTCCCTCGCTAACCCCACCTCTGCGCTCACTTCGATAACACTGCGTTGAAATCTGGTTCACACACACACACACACACACACACACACATATATATATATATATATATATATATATATATATATTGCCAGCCAGATTTTCAGTCGACTTTGAAAAATAATAAGGTTTTAACTGATTGCAGTTTAAAATATTTTTAAGATATGTTAAAAGATTGTAGGAGATTTTGTCAGGAAATAATTCTTCTGCAAACGAATTGTCATTATTTCCTTCTTTTTTCCTAAACAGAAACTCTGCCGGAAATGCCAGAAATTTTACGAAACCAACGTCCACGTTGTAATCCTAAATATCTCGAATCTTCAGCGTGAGATTCAAACGCAGCTGCAGGCCGCTGCACGGTTGATGTAAGTATTCGAGAATAATAATACACATTAAAAAATGTCTTTAAGTCTGACGGTTATTGAGTAGGATTTTGAAGCACGGAGTTTTTTTAATGTATTTGCTCAAGAAAATTGTTTCACTATGTTTCTTTTTTATATAATACACGATTAATGAATTAAATTTTGAATACTAGGCTGGTTGGAAAAAAAGTTGACCACTTGAAACAGATTGTCAAAAACGCAATAAAGTTTAAAAAAACAGCTAAAATATATGTTTTTATGAATCGTAGGGTGCCCACAAAAGGTGTATTTTTGAATTTTGCAAACGCTACCAACTAAGTTTCTTCCTTTTGCTGGAAAAATACTGCCATAATTTTTCATTTATTTTTAAGAAATTGTTTAGAGTTTCCGCTAGGCCGTTATTAGTCTGAAAATGAATGTTATTATTTTTCAATTTTTAATCAGTACAAATATTAAGCTAAAAAATTGTTTCACCCATAGAAAGTATTTCTTATTTTTTGAGGAATAATCCCTGAATTTGATGAAAAAAAAAAAAAATTGTTTGAATATATTATGAGGCTCAGAATACGAAAAATTGTAATTTCATTACAATCAATGGTCCGAGATGGCCCCTAAACATTTTTCCCCCGAAATAATGTGCACAGGATTTCTTCTATCATACAAAAAGAATATTTTTTAGAAATGATAAATTAAAAATATATTTATACTCAGTGACAACAAAAAATCTTGAATTTCGAAATAGGCAAAAAATGCACATTTTTATATTTTAAACATTCTTATAGTACTTTAAAATGTATTTCTCCTGTAATTTTGTATCAAGTCTTATTTTAAGCAATTAAAAATTCAATGAATTGGTAAGAAAATTGATAAGCAAAACTTATAAAAATACAAAATTGCATCGAAATCGACCTGAAATAACTAGCTCACATGTTTTTCAGGCAAATGTTTGGTAATAATACATTTTAAAAAGTATCAAAAACTTGCATTTTTTGGGTATTTCGACATTCAAGATTTTTTTCTGTCACTACCCGGTTCGAATATTTTTAATGTATTACTTTTGGAGAATATTCTTTTTATATGGTAGAAGAAATTCTGTGCACATTATTCCAGGGGAAAAATGTTCAAGGGCCGTCTCAGACCATTAATTGTAATGAAATTACAAGTCTTCTTATTCTAGGTCTGATAATATGTTGAAACAAATTTATTTTTGTTTGATCATTTTTAGGGGTTATTCCTCTATAAATAACAAATACTTTCTAGGGGTCAAATAATTTTGTAGCTTGAAATTTGTATTGATTAAAAATTGACAATTAAGAAAGTTCAGGTTCAGACCTAATATGGCCTAGCGGAACCTCTTAACAATTCTTGAAAAATAAAATAAATTTTATGACAGTATTTTCACCAAAAGGAAGAAATTTATGTGGTAGCGTTTGTAAAATTCAAAAGTTCACCTTTTCATTGGGCACTCTAAAAAGGTTGAAACACGACAGATGAATTTTACACGTTGCTGAAATTTGTTGTTGAAAGGAAAAGTGGAAAAATACTGGGACTTGTTTTAAGTGGTCAACATTATGGCAATCACCCATTAGTAAATTGAATTTTAAGCTAATTAGAGAGTAATTAAGATTCTATGCAATCAAAAGTCGTCATCAAAAACTATATTCAGCTTTAGAATTCACGTCATTTTTGTTTTTATTTCTACAGACGGCTGTAAAAATTTCAAGATCTCTCGAAATTGAGAAGCATATAAAAAAAACAAGAAGACTTACTTGCAAACAGAAAAAATGTCCCTTTGCCTGACAAAAATATACAGCAACCTTCGAAGAAAAGAAGTGCTACCTCAGATAATGATGCTTATATGTTGTACCAGCTGCTAATGCTTTACAGCATGAACAAGCAATAAAAAGTAGCTGGACTCTGTCAAAGCCTCCTTTGGTACAGAAGAAAATTTTTGACAATTTGTCGTCAAGTAGTTCTTCTCTGTTAGAAAATGATGCACCTGATGTTTTACAGTCTGAACAAGCATTAAAAAGTAGCTCATCTAAGTCACAGCCTACTTCTTTGGTACAGAAGAAAAATCTCGACAAGTTGGTAAATAGTTCTTCTTCGTCAGAACCAAGAATTTCGTCGAAGGAAAATCCGTCATGCGATAACATTTTTTGTCATCAACGATGTTGGAAATCTGAGGAAACGATTCTAAATCTCACTCGCTTATTAGATCATCAGTTAAAAATCGTGGATGAGATGCGACTGGAAACTAGAGAAAATGGATGCAGACATGAAGAATTACAGCAGAAGTTGGATGATAAATATGAAGAATTCGAAGGTAAATATATTGAATAAAATGTTATATAATAATTAGACAATATCACACAGATTGCAAACAATTGATTAATTTTCAGCTAGGATTTTTATTAAGCACACTGAAAACAAGGCCACATCTCCATACCCGCCTCCAGGATACCGGAGAAATTCTGATGATAACGTAAATTACCTATAAAAATGTCTACAAACGAAATTCTTTATTGGAATTGGCAGCAGTTAATTTATTTTCTGACCAAGATTATTAAAAATTCTTAGTTTCTATAGAGAAAGTTAACAATTGCTTTAAATGTCATTTATATATGAAGCAATCTGAGATTGAAAAAGTTCGTTTAACATTTTTGTCAGAAGCACTTGTAATTTTGAATTCTTGAATTTGAAAGCATAATTAGAATTTTTTTAATTTTCAAGGATTGAATTATAAAATGTTTATTTTTGAGTCTTTCAATGTTTCATTGTTTAATCCCGAATATTCATAATCTATTTCGAAATGTACAGTTTTAAATGTTTACTTTAACAGATACATTCAAAGTTTAATAATCTTAAGTCGAAACTTGATAAATTAGATAATTGCAAATTTATAGTATTCGAAATTTGAAATTCAGCAATCTTTCACTGAGTCCTTCTGGATTTAACTAATTTACTTCAAATTATTAGGATAAAAGTTTAAAATATTCACTAATTTAAATCCTTGAAGCTCGGAGAGAATAGAGGATGATTTGACATGGGTAGAAAGGAACATGCAGTATAGGTTAAGGAAAATAGCGGAACAGGAAAGAAAAAAAAAGAAGAACATGGGTTAAGTATGGGAGAATACAGATAGAAGGTGTATGGTGGAATTGGGATGAGGACAGGGAAGAGTTAGTAAAGAATGAGGTATCGGGAAACTAGGAGAGAATGGAACAGGAGGTAAAGAAATAAGAAATAGTGAGAAACCAAAACAGACAAGAAACGAAAGTAGGGAAGATTGGAGGGTATGCTACTGGAATATAGCAGGCTTAGAAAGAAAGGATAGGGAGTTTATGAGAAATTTGACACAATGGGATGTAGTAGTAATGATGGAGACGTAGGTAGATGAAAATGGATGGGAAAGAGTAAGGGGAAGATTACCAAGAGGTGACAAATGGCAGGTTCAAAATGCAAAGAGGAAGAATAAAAAGGGCAGAGCAATGTGAGGAATGGTGATGGGAGAAAGGAACGAATGCACAACAGAGAATGATAAAAAAGAGTTGAAAGAACATAAAGAAGAATTAATAGTAGAAGAGATAAATATGGGAGGAGAGAGGTGGAAGATAGTGGGGGTTTATGTGAACAGTGATATGCAGGAGAAATCAGAGAAGATGAGAGAACTGATGGAAGAAAATAAGCAAGAAAGTAGGCTAATAATAGGAGGTGATTCTAATGCAAGATCAGGAGATAGAGGAGGAAGGGAATGGGATAGAGAGCAAGGAAGAAAATCCAAAGACACGTTCAGGAGGAAAGAGGGGAACGGTAATTGATTATGTGGTAGTGGACGACGAAGTAAGAGAGAAGGTTAAGAAACTAGAGGTGGGGAACTATGTAGATTCGGATCACTTTCTCATAATAGTGACGGCAGAGGGAGAAATAAGTGATAACAAAAAGGCTAAAAAGGAAGCAAAAGTAAAAAGAGCAGGAAGAGGGGATTGGTCAATGGAAGGTAAAGAACAATTTAAAGAAAAAATCAGGAATTTAAAAATGGGGGAAGGAAATGTAAACGAGGAAATGGAAATAATTGTAGGAGAAATAAAAGGAGCATTAGAGTGCACAAGCAAAAAAGAAGTTAGTGAAGGAGGGGATAGAAGTGGATGGGATGAGGATTGTAAACAGAAGAAGAAGGAAGTGAGAAGGGTATTAAGAAAATGGAGAAAAGGGACAAGTAGTTGAGAAGAATATAGGAGAAAAAAGAAGGAGTATACTGAGTTGTGTGATCAAAAAAAAAGAGGAGGAAAGTAAAAGGTTTGAAGAAGAAGCGGAGAAGGCTAGGACGGAAGAAGAGGTTTGGAAGGTGGTAAATAAAGAGAGAAGAAGAAAAAGAGTAAACCAGGATATTGAGATCTTAGAATGGAAAAAATATTGTATGGAATTACTAGGAGGGGTAGAGAAGAAAGTGAGGAAAGGAGGAAGAGATGGTAGGGAAACAGATGAGGAGGAGGACATTACAAGAGAGGAAATAGTCAAGGTATTAGGGATGATGAAATATGGAAAGGCACCAGGTATAAATGAGATTCCAAATGAAGTATGGAAATATGGGGGGACAGAATTAAAGGAATCGGCATGGATAACGTACAATAGAGTATGGAGAGGAGAGGGGTGGCCAGAGTTATGGAAAGAAGGAGTAGTGATACCAATAGTGAAGAAAGGCTAAGGGAAGGATGTTAAAGATTATAGAGGAGTGACACTAATGCCAACACTGTATAAAGTATATGTGACTGTTTTATCGGAGAGGTTAAAAAAAGAAGTTGTGGAGAAAAAGATAGAGCCACCGAATCAGACAGGGTTTAGAAAAGGGATGGGGGTAATGGACAATATATATGTTCTGAACTACTTAGTAAATAAGAGGATTAAAAGGGAGAAAGGGGCAATGATAGCAGTGTTCGTGGACTTGAAGGCGGCGTTGGACTCATTAGACCGAGGCGAGATAGAAAAAGTTATGGTGAAAAAGGGGATAAGAGAGGAATTAATAAAGAGAGTATCGGTAAGACAAGGATGTCCTCTGAGCCCGCTTTTATTCAATATATTAATATCAGACTTGGAAGAAGAAATGAAGAGAAAAGGGTGGGGAGGAGTTAGGATAGGGAACGAAAAGATATATACACTGGCATACGTAGACGATATAGTGTTGATGGCAGAGGATGAAGAAGGAATGGCGGGCTTAATTACCGGATTAGAGAAATACTTAGATGGAAAAAAGTTGAATTTAAATGTAGAAAAGACAAAGATAATGAGGTTTAGAAAAGGAGGGGGAAGAAAAAAAGAATGGACGGGAAGGTGGAAGGGAAAAAATGTAGAAGAAGTAAAAGAGTTTAAGTATTTGGGATATACCTTTCAAGCAAATGGAGATCATAGAGCTCATATAAGAGAAAGGATAAAAAAAAGCAGCAGGGGTAATGAAACAGACATGGGGAATCGGAAAAAGATTTTTAAAAAATTGGAGAAGGATAATGTGGTTATTTAGTACGCTGGTATGACCGGTATTAGGTTATGGAGCAGAGATATGGGGATGGAAAGAAAGGAAAGAGATGGAAATTTTACAAGAAAGGTATATAAGGTGGACGCTAGGGGTAGACTGGAGGACGCTGAGATATATGGTGAAAGAAGAGGCGCACAGGGATAAATTAAGTGCTAGAGCGGGAAAGAGGTCATGGAATTTTGAGACGAAGCTGAGGGAGGGAAAGGGAGGGGAGTTGGCGAGAAAGTGTTTGATGGAGGTAGAAGAAAGGAGAGGGAGGGCGATTGAATTAACGAGATGGGAGGAAGAAAGGAGGGAGTTCTTTAAGGCTAGAGATATAGAAGACGGGACTGGAGTCAACTACGAAGAAGTGGAAAAAAGGGAGAGAGAAAGACAATTAATAGAAAGATGGGGGATGATTGAGGAATCAAAATATAATATATGGTATAAGATGATAAAAAAAGAAGGAGTACCAAAGTATTAAGAAAAGGGATGGGGAGAGAAAAGATGGACAAGAATAGCAAGATTTAGATTGGGAAACGAGGTAAGGGCAAGTATGTATTGGGAAAATAAAGATAAAAGGAATTGCAGAATATGTGAATGGGAAGAGGAAACATGGGAGCATGTATGGGAAGGATGTAAGAGAGAAATGGAAGATAAAGGAAGCTGGCAAGAGAATGTGGTAAGGTTCCTAGGGGAGAATGGTTTGGGGGAAGAGTGAATGAAGGAGTTAGAGAATGCTAGGGGAGCAATTGAAAAAGAATGAAAGAATGGATGCAAAAAATGGCAAAATGGAGGTACAAGAGAAGTGAAAGAAAAAGGAAACGGAAGTCGCATAAATAATTGTAAGTAATGATTATGTAATAGCATAAGTAAATTAAGATGCGTTTGCGTTACCGCTCTCTCCCTCTCGCTTTCGATCACTCGCTCACTCGTTCGCTAACACGTCCCAAATTGCGCTATCGTCAAAAGTAGATTTCAGGCGTTAGATATAAGATTTTATGTAAATAGGTGTAAATAGTAAGGATAAGTTTTTATAAAACATGTAGAAGGAAGTGTTGTAAGAAAAGGAAGTCATGTAAACCCTTACGGGACACACTATGAATAAAGAAGAAGACGGAAATTATACAAATTGGACAGTTTCAAATTGAGAAATATAATACTTGAGCAATTTTAAGTTTGAATAATGTCAAACTAAAATTTGTTAAACTGCACGATTTGAAATTAAAAGCACTTCCCATTTAATCCATTGGAATGGCTTAAAATTGAATAATTTTAGTATAACACTTTACAATTCATACTTTATTTTGAAAAATTGGAAACTAATAGGGATTGAAATTAAATAATTTGTTTTGAAATTAAAAGGCACCGTTTACAATAAGAAGCGTTCGAATTAGAATAATGAAAAGATAGGGAAATTTAACCTTTTTGATTGACATTAAAATAACTAAAAATTCTACAATTAAATATGAAAGCCTTTTAGTACTTCAACAATTATAGATTTACTACATACAGAATCGAATAGGCTAATTGCTTAATTTTGAAAAGTTATGTTGACAGGAAAATGGGTTGGAAAACGGGAAATAATCAGGAATTTTTTTCTTAGTCTTGAGTAGTCTCCCTGTTCGCTTTTTTTCCTTTTAAATATACGAATGAAATTAATTACAGATTCATATGGGTAAGGGAATTTGAATTGCACGGAGCAGTTACAATGAAGCTTGCAACTCCAATTCACCAACATTGCTTGTATAACTATTGTGTGATATGGTTTTCTCACCCGAAAAATTGAAAAATTCAAAGGTTACAGGTAGAAATAGTAACAGAAGAAAGCCAGGGTCATTGTCAAGAGCGCCGAAAAAAGTTGGACCCAACCCGAGTGCTGGCCATTAAAGGTTTTTATTTCACAATTTTATTGAATAGATATAGTTTTATACTTTTGATTTATTTTTTTTTTGCTGCAATTTTCAAAATCAAGGTATAACGAATACTATGGGACCTGACATGCCAGTGAAAAAGTGTATATTTTTTCTCAGACATCACAAGGTACTGGCTTGATACTTCGAACATGTCCGACGAAGCCGTTGACAATGAAGTCGAAAAAGTGAAGGGGTATACATCTGCAAAAATTGCAGTTTTGCAAAGACCGCCAAATGCCAGTAATTATTAATTTCAATAGTAATTTAAAACAAGTTTTTTTGGCACACAATAATTATTTTATTTTCATTTACAGAAGGGGAAAAAAGGCGCCTATCACAAGGAGAAGGACAAGAGGCAGATAAAATTGAGGGTTTTCCTGACGATGACTTCGTGTTGGACCCTCCATTGGACGGCTCGAATCTGTCATCAAAGGAGAGTGATAGTGGGGCAGAGGATGACGAATTAACAAATGAAAATGCTAATATCTGTAGGATATTAGAAGATGAAGAAGAATCCGAATAGTTTTACTCTTAGTTAATTTAAATTGTTCTGTGCTTAAAATATTTCAAGTAATTTATTTAATAAATTACATGTTTTTTATACAAAATTATAGACAATGAAATGAATAATTTGATGAAAAAACTTCACCTCATTGGCAAATTTGGTGATGCCAGCACTCTCAGGTCGCGGAAATTATACCAAAAAGTTAATTTAATTTTCTTAATGAAAATATTGCTTAAAATGTGTTGCCTCGAAAAAAAGTAAATAAACGTTTTCAAATAATTCCCGCGAGACGAAAGTGCTGCCATCAATTTGCCACTTCATAACCTCAAAATCCCACTACCGATTGGCCCGATTGACTTTGCAACGCTAAATCGTTCCCAATCGTGCACACACGACTAAGAAACACGATTAGAAACAATTCAAATTTCTTTCTATCGTTTTGAATTGTTTTTAATTAATTATTTCTAGAAGGGGTGTCCTGTGAAAGGATTCAGTTTTTTGGCGAGAAAGTGTGCTAGGTTGTAAGTTGGTGAGTTTCTTGCGCTGACGATCGGTCTGAGTGGGATGTTGTTTTTGTGGATTTTTAGAAGTCCGTAGAGTTTTAGAGGGATAAGATTAAGGTAAAGGTACCTATCATGAGACAAATTTTGAGGGGGTTTCAAGATTTTCATTAATTTTGGAACGATAGTAGAATATATTTCCAAAATGTTTATATCTATGAATGGACTGATCTTTTCTTAATAAGAAACGCCTATTAAAAGTTTAATTCATTCTAAACACAGTTATTATACTTATGAAAAGGCGTAACAACCTTTATGTACCCAATGGCGGACTGGCATGTCCTTATTATGGAACAGCAAAGAAATGTGTTTTTTTTATATTAATATAGCTTATTTTCTATTATTTTCTATATTTAATCGAACTAAATAGTGCAATGAACTTTTATTTTAATCGCTCTTAGAGATAAGTAAATTGAATAAAAGCTTTCGTTAAAATTGACAAATCTAACCTATAAAGGTTAGTTTTCGTGAACGACGTGGATTACATTTTATTTTTGCTCAAAAATGTTTGTTATAGGGAATGAATGTTTATTTAGGTGGATGAAAAAGAAGAAAAACCCATGAAGGATGAAGTCAAAACTTGAGAAACTTGGTCAAAGTGAAGTGTAAATGAAATATTAGGCCTTTTTAGTACCCTTTTCGTTTTTTTTTCTTTTATTGTACTCAATAATAACTTCCTGTGTTTTTTTTAATATTCGTCCTTTTTGGTAGAAAACAAACAGTTACTACATGCCTACTCCCACCACCAACCATCTCAAAAGCAATCGGTCATCAACTCCTTTGTATACAGAGCTGTATCCATAACAGATAAAGATAACTTACGAAAGCAACTAGAAAATGTTTGAAAAATCCTAATACAGAACAATTAGACAAACAAATTAATAAAGCAATAAGAAAATACACTCAAAAAAACAAGTCAACACAAAATACTAAAGAAAGAGAGAGAAAAACTACCACCATCCTACCCTACATTCAAGGCATCATAGAACAAATAGGAAGAATTCTCAACAAACATAACATCAAAACCATGTTTAAACCACCGGCGAAAATAGAACAACTTCTAAACAACCCTACAGATAAAAAGGCACCTTTCAGTGATGTGTTTTATGCAACAGAAAATGTTTTTTTTCATTAAGGTTATTGAAGTGTTTTTCAAGTGCCATGTTCTTTATTTTTTATCAGTTTTACATAGTTTTTGAATGGTTTAAATATATAAAGAAAAAAGTATTGAGCCCTTTGTGAAATAAGTAAAATTCAATTATTTGTTCTACATATTTTAAATTGTTGTTTTGGAAAAGTTATTCCACATTTAAAACTGACATTGAGTAAAAAAGTATGATAGAAGAATTGGATAAATGGAAAAATGTTAGTTTTATGACAGTTTTTGTATAGCATACAATTATTCTTTTGTCATTGAGGTTATTAAAGCATTTTTGTACTCAGTTTTCTTGATTATTTATTACTTTTGGATCGTTTTTAAACGTTTCGAATATTTAAAGACCAAAAGTATTGAGCCCTTTCTGAAATAGGTGAAATTCTATTCATTGTTTCACATATTTTAAATTATTGTTTAAGAACTGTTATTTCGCTGTAAAAACTAAGTAAGAAAATATGATAAGTAATTGGATAAATTGAAAACTGCAAGTTTTATGAAGGTTTTTGTATTACAGAAAATAACCTTTTGTCACCTAGGTTATTAAAGCATTTTTGCACTTGACATTCCTTTATTGTTTATTACCTTTGGATGGTTTATAAACTTTTTAAATATTTAAAGAAAAGAGAATACTGTGCCGTATTTGAAATAAGTACAATTTAATTTTAATTTCTCTCTAAATAATATTTTTTTATTAAAGTCTCTCAAAAATTTTCAATTTGACTTAGAACTACCCATTAATCATCAAAAATACGTTTTCTTTGAAGAAACATGAAGTTCAACAACTTTTAGTTTGAAGATGATTGAGGCTCATCGTACGACTTGGTATGACGGTGCCTTCAAATACTTGGCGTTAAAATATATCATATTTAGAACAGTCTTACATAAATGTACATTAGCCGCAATATGATGGGAGGGGAGGGGGAGGTGAGCCTCAGCGGGGATTGGCCAATGGCCAAGCTGGGTAGGCGGCAGCCGGTTCTAGGAATTCGCCTTACCGCTGTGCGCAACGTGCCAGCCTGACAATTCGAGACGTGTCGAAAGCGAGCGAGGCTGTTTTCTCGAGGGGTGACGGTGACGAGTTGCATTTTACTGTTGATTAGAGAAGGAGTTTGATTGACAATGACGTCGAGGACACTCGGTCTAGAACTTCATTGTCCTTTATTTGGACTGCCTAAAAGTCTGAACAAACAGATTCTTCCTTCACATGCTGATGTTTTGCTCCACTGCCAGCATGTTAGATATTCTTTAGCCGTGGCTTCGACCAGTCCGAAACAGGATGTCAGCTTCTCTGCAGTAGCTATTGTTGTTGCTGATGATAAAGAGTCCACTTACACTTAGGCATCTTTGGCAAGTTTCTCTCGCACGAGAATTATACAACTTATCGAAACTCTTCACGACAAGTATTACTATATCCGTAAAAAGTTAAGCAGGGACAAAAAATACCTGGAAAAACAGAAGGAGTACATACAATACATTTCTGACTGTCAAAAAACTTTATTTGACGTATGTTCCTACAAGTGCAAAATGCAACTTCAGTGTGATTGCAACAAAACAATAGATGTACCTATGATCAGCCGTTTGGAATTAACTGTTCTTGCCCAGTCGACAGGAAAATTCCTGTGATAGAGAGAACATTTCTTTACGAAGCCAGGGCTAAAGAATAACTTACATGCTGGCAGTGTAGCAAAACATCAGCATGTGAAGGAAGTATCTGTTTGTCCAGACTTTTAGGCAGTCCAAATAAAGGACAATGAAGTTCTAGACCGAGTGTCCTTCACCCCTCAAAAAACCAGCCTCGCTCGCTTTCGACACGTCTCGACTTGTCTGGCTGGCACGTTACGCGCAGTGGTAAAGCGAATTCCTAGAACCGGCTGCCGCCCACCAAGCTTGGCCATTGGCCAACCCTCGCTGAGGCTCACCTCCCCTCTGCACTCCCATCATATTGCGGCTGATGTACATTTATATAAGACTGTTCTAAATATGATAAATTTTAACGCTTGTAACGTCTTACCCGACCGCACCAGCACACTTCACACGAGGAAAACAACGACCGTAAACTGGCTCTTTTTTATGATATTTGCCCCTCCCCCTCCTCCCTTACAGGAGAGGGTAATGGGAAGGGGAATGTTTTTTTTTAGTCAAAGGATATGTAGACGAGGTCCCCTACCGATTTTGAACGAAATTCGATCACTATAACTTACTAAGAAAAAATCCCAAAACGTGTTCAATTTTTAACGATTTTTCGAACCTTTGAACGCGATGTGCGACCGGAAGATATGGCCCGATTAAAAAAAATCATTGCGATCAAGGCGACGAATATCAAATTTTCCGCGCTATTACGATTCGATTCGGAAACTTTCGTGTAATTCGGCCCACCCTAATGTGCATGGGACCGTATGGGTGAATTATGTACTTAACAACTATAAAAAATGAAGATTATATAACAATAAGTTAAGAAATAACTTTTTTTTTTCGTTGAGAAATCGTACCGAATACAAAACACTTTGGATTCTAATTAGATCTACTTTGCAATTCGCAGCATATAAAACCAATTAGAAACCAATTTGAAATATCACAATTACTTTTGAAAGTAATATGACTTGATAGAAACCATATCCCATTAGGTTTCTGTTTGGCTTATAATATACATTTTTACTAGGGGAGTGCTGAATACAAACCACATCAGATCCTAATAAGAGCCAATTGGAAAGTTCAAAATTGCCAAACACGAAACCACATTCAAATCAGATTAGGTTCCACGTAGAAACCAACAGCTAATACGGTACGAATGCCGAACACAAAACACATTTGATCCTAATAAGATCCAATTAGAAAGTTCACAATTACCTAATGGAACACCACATAAAACCAGGAACAAAATCCACTTTCGAAAGTAATAGGACCTGATAGAAAGCACATTCTATTAGGTTTCTGTTTGGCTTCTAATAGGCGTTTTACTAGGGTTTGCATCCATCTCGCAAAAGCCTTGGAAAGTTTTTGGCAAGCAGATATAGCTTTGAGGTTACGAACCACTGATAGTTCTTGATAAATTAATTGACTTAATTGTTCTTGAATCTTAAAATATTTTCATAAAAAACATTATTATACTAAATATTACTGTGTACAAGTATTATTTATATTGAATGAAAGCTGAGAACGTGCTTAAGTCAATTTTGAAGAAAATGGTGCTTATTTTGTTTCGACCACCCACAACCGAATTAATTTGACAGAATATTTTGGGTACATTCGCTGCAATTCCCTTTTGAGGCCTTAATACCATTCCTCCTTTTCCTTCTCCTTGGCAGTGATGTTGTTGTCGACTGGAGCCGAGAATTCGATCATGAATAAAGTTCGTTTCTCGAAGTCTCGCAGAACAATGTCAGGCCTTGATTGTACAATGGAGATATCTCTCCGAAAACCGTAGTTGCAGAAAATTTGTCACTTCAAGTTTCGGACAATTGACTATCTCCCTCGGAGCGTTCGGCAGGGCAGGGTCGCGGCCAACGCCGTAAGAGCGACAAAGATGGTAGTAGAGCAATTTTGAGGCAGCATTATGTCTGTAGAGATACGTCGTTCCCGCGTGAACTTCTTCGCGTAAAATGCAGTCACGGTATACTAAGGTGGATATGACACCGTCCTGGCACACGAAAATAAAAATCTCTGTACCTGAATTAAGTCCTGATGATCTGAGGAAAACAAAAGTTTGCTCCTTCGACAAGAGCTCATCTTCATCATTTCTGTGAAAGTTTCCGTTCACTTTCGTGTCGAGGAGCTCTTGGCGTAATTTTTTAGCCTCCACTTTCTCTACTTGGGTTTTTAGGAGTGAGGCATCTATATGGAGTAATGCACTTTCCTAACTCCTAATGTTAAAATTCAGGCCAAGGGTCTCGGCCGCCTGCTCCACGGCTTTGTAAAGGAACGCTCCTTTGCCAATCATCTTGTGATTCTTGATCATTTTTAGGAGAGGATCTCTTCTATTTGCGGAACGGACGAATTGATATGCGAGCTCTTCTGCATATGCATGATTTTACGCGTAGCGATATCAAGGGCCGTAAGCTCGTTCTTCGCCCATTGAACTAGGCCAAACGAGTACAGCAGAACTGGGACGGCGAGCATGTTAGTCGCTGATACCTTGTTCAACGCCGAGAGATATGAAGACCAAATATGTCAAAGAAGACACTTGTATCTCCGTCGGAGAGACTCCTTCACTGATGTTCCGTCCGAAATGTGGCTTGGAGGCACGCTCAGGCATGCATAGGTCTCTCCGGTGTCAATATGTCCAATGACACTTATAACCACCAGCTCAGGATCCTCGGGAATGCCAGTAATCTTTCCTCGCTTCAGAATGATCTTGGCACATTTGCCCAATCCAAAGTCCATACCAACCTCTCATGTCTACCCCTGGACGATTTTTAAAGCACTCTTAAGTTGGCTTGCACCAGAAGCATGGGTCTTCAGGTCATCTATATAAAATACATGAGTGACTGTATGCTTGCGATGATTAGTGTCACAGCAGAGGTACGCAGGAGAATTGCGTAGTGCGAGAGATAGTGGCAGAAACATCTCACTGTGTGGATGAACCTTCAAGCTTTCCAACAGAGAGATGATTAATTGACAGATGCAGACGCACCTGTCAATTAACAGGTTCTCTCGGTAGCCAGCTACACCCTTTTTCGAGCCACGTTGTTCGTACAGCTCTGACCACACAGGCTCAATTCTTTGAGCAATCCTGTCGTTTAGGATAGCTGTCAAGATCTTATATAGTGTCCAAAAAAGTTATTGGCCTGTAATTATCTGGGTTGGTCAAGTCGCCTTTCTTGCATAGAATATGAGGCGAATATGCCATCCAGATGTTGGTGTGTGAAAGTAAACTTCCTCCATCAGAAGTTAATTATGCCATCTGGTCTTGCAGTGAAAAAGTTCTTCATGATCATTTATTGGAAAATCATTTAAAATTTTCCGATTGAAAAAAAAACGTACATGTGTGAAGTTATACCTAGATAAAAATTCGCGCACGCACATTTCGCGGACTTCGACGCACGCATGAAATGCTTGCAAGAATGCACCATATCAAACGGCACATTATGAAGGCATCTTACTATATGCTCATTAAATATTAAACCCTCTACAAAAGGGGAAGAACTCAAACAGAAAAAATTCCTAATAAACAATACTAATTCCATTGTAAATATAACTTTATTATGTACAAAATAATTTATTTAACGACAGTAACTTCCGCCATTTCTCCTCAGATTTGAGGCTTTATTCTTAAAAAGTGATTGCCTATTTATGATCCAAAGTACTGTCCATCACTAGCCACTTTAGGCAATTGTCAGTTACTATCTCGAAAAAACGATTCATTTTTTGAGGCGATCGACAAATCGATCCATTCTTTGTCTTCTTCATAAGAGTTTCCGCTTCTGTCTTTGAAGCAACTGTTCACAAGCAAAGAAACGGCGTTCAATATCTCTCGGCTTCAATTCCTAATTCCGTACGGAACCCAATTTCCTTGCTTCTGAATGATCCCCATGGCTTTGAGGCGTTTCGAAATTGCTTGTCGAGTGACTCCCAATGATTCTGCTAATTCGGTATCTTCGAAATTTTTCTCTCTTCCACCGCCAAGCCGGTCCTCGACAAAAACCTGACGGTAAGCACTTGAGAGCATTCAATGAGCCTCAGCGGCTGTTTTCTTCAAATGAAAGCAGAAAATCAAAATTTCCCGCAAATGACGAGAATCTGGCTCGAAAACTGACATCTTCGATCGAGAATAAATTTTTGATGCAAACACAAGTTCACTAATTTGGTTCTTTCGTTACGTTGACAAATGACCAAGCTTACTGTATGAAATTTTTGAACTGCCTATTTCAACCGGCACTTACCGCTGCAGCCTTCTATCGAAAAACGGCGGAAGCAAAGTTGCGCACCTAATAAAAAAATTATTTCAAGAGATGTAAAGCGGTAAATGTTGAAAAACAGTGTTCACGGTACTCATTTTTCGTTCATGGTCTTTCAATTGTCACAACTTTGTAAAAAATTATAGATCTAGGATGAAAAAAATCAGGTATCCTTTTGAAAGCTTTCTTAATTCATGCACATGAAGAAAATTCCAAAATGCTAATCATTTTAGCCTACAAAATGATTTATATAGGAACAGGCTATCTCAGCTCCTAATAACGATAGAACGATATTTTTAAGCTTAAAATGTTTATACAAATTTTACAAATTCAATTGCTTAGTAACAAAAGTTCACAGACTAATACGAAAGCGTTACTAAGGAATATTTTTTCTGGCATTCTTTTTGCGCCGGAGGATGAAAGGTGTAAGTCATACTCTTAGCAGAGTCCCGAGTATCACTGGCCAGTCCCGGGTTGCTATTCAGACTTCTCACCAGATGTCTGGAAGAAAAAGCAGAAAACAGAAGTTAGAGTTATGAAAGGTGTATGAGATTTTTCATTGCAGTGCGAAATTAAAGAAATAGAAATTTTGATTCTACAATTGAAAATAAATGTATAAATATTTATAACATAATAAATACAAGTAATTATTTAAGTAATTGAATATAGACTTTTCAGTTCTCTAAAAAAAATGTAGTTGTTCGTATTCTACTGTAAAAAAATTTTCATTAAGGAAAGAAAGAAAAATTTAAAATATTTTTAAAGAGTTAATTTTGTTTAAATTTCAATAATAAGTTTTAAGGGTCTAAAATAGTGGTTCATATTTTTCATAGAGTCCACTAGATTCTAGAAGTAAACTTAAAAATACACTGTGTATGGATGTCCGGTGCCGTTAGCTAGGTTGGTATCCGGTAGATTGTTCTGTTTGGTTACACGGCAATTGATGAAAGAAAATACCACCACGGGAACGATGACGTTGGCGTGCCGAAGCAAGTATGGCCGCTACCACGGACAAAACGTCATTGAAAGTATAGAGAAAATCGCGATTTTTTCCAAATTGCGTGGAAGAAGCTGGAAAATGTTGACGGTATCGCTGAAGGAGTTGTGCAGATACACTGCAACAACTCCTACAACGCAAAATATGCGCGAAGGCCAAGAGGTTATAAACTCTGGCCTTTTAATTATGTGCGGGGTAATGTGACAGGGAATTTGACAATTGAAACGTCCGTTTACTTCAAGAACAATGACGTTTTCGTGAAAAAGATGGAATGCTCCTGCAAAGCCGGCTCGAGCCACTATTGCAAACACATCGTGGCTGTCTTACTGGTTTGTAACCGGTGTGTGTGTTTGTTGTATATGCTTTCAAAATGAAAAAGATTTACTTCACTTGTTTTTTTAAATATGTTGAAATATTTCACACTTTCTTACTCCACTTTCGTAGAAATAATTTGCTTGACTTGGAAATGGTATCTTCGACTGATAAAAAGTGCGTGTGGGAACGCCATGATGAACCGGTATTAGAACAGTTTAAAGCTCTTCCATCTGAGATTTTCTGCTGCATAAAGCCAGATAGAATACCTCCTCTTTCACCAAGAACACAAGGTCAAATAAGGAAACGACTAATTTATTGTGATGATAAAACGGCAATTTCAAAACACAGGCTTGTTAAAGGTTTCATTATCCATACCATTGCAAGTGCAACCCTACTGATTACAAGCATTGTATAAGTTCATGAGTAATATTTATTGGTTAATGTATTATTTTAGAAAGCAAATGAGCCCTTAGAATAACAATCGTTCTGCACTCCAAGACATTCAAAACACGCTTGACTCGAGTTCGCACCAATTTTTGAATTCATGTGTCACGTCAAACTAAAAAACGACACCAAATTCTCATGATAATTTTATTCGAGCGATTTTGGATAACTTGAAAAATTCTAATGTGATTTCTGTACTTGGAAATATTAAATTTTCCTTGCGTGACTGTTGCGAAAAAGTGTATGAAACTTTGAATCTACGTGAAAAAGGTTTCGAGATATCAGTGACTACTCAAAATTCTCGCCCTGGCTGGATGACATAAAGGCAGTTCAGGATCACAAGAAGCAGGTGTAGCGAAAAGTTTATTCGTAGAAAATTTTGTTTCGTGCATATAATTATTTTTTTCTTCCCTAATTCCAGAGGTTACTGCATATTTATCTACTCTAAAAATGAATGGCCAGAGAAAACAAAGTATTTTTGGCCAAAAGCCTTCAAAACCAAAGAAACCAAACATGGAATGCAGTACGAGGGCCATGCGAGAAATAAATACATGGAGAGTAAATCTGTGTACGTTCAGGAATGCGGACCTTTAGTACTGGTCAAGGAACCATGGATGGCATATTCACCTGACGGTGTGATTTTTGAAAATAATCTGTCGACAAAATTGTTGGAAATAAAATGTCTGTTCAATTTAACTGACGTGAATATAGAAACTGTACTGAGGAAATGTAAGGCATATTTATATATGCAGGACAAAAAACTGCGTTCGAAAAAGAAGTATCAGTATTATGATCAGGTCCAGTTTGACATGGCTGTATTGAATATCAAACAATGCGATTT
>CAKNXH010050541.1:513-15344 GCA_932178445.1 Andricus quercusramuli
TCCTAAGTCAATCCGGTGCAATGTGGACATTATCAACTGTAATCTAATCGGATTTCCGAATTCATCTCAAAGTAGTTTCAGTCAGGATTTTGCATAACTCTTATCTTTTCGGATTTCCGAGTTAATTTTGAATATGTCTCAGTTCGTATTTCCAGACTGGACTTTTTAAATATCGAACTGAGTTCCTACGTGAATCCCGTTTAATGTGGACAATATCAACTGTATTCTAATGGGATTTTCGAATTCATTTTAAACCAGTTTCAGTTCGGATTTTCAAACTGAACTTTTTAAATTTTGAACTAAATTCCTAAGTCAATCTGGTTCAATGTGGACATTATCAACTGTAATCCAATCGGATTTCCGAGTTCATCTTAGAGCAGTTTAAGTTTTGATTTTCCATAACTGACATCAATTCAGATTTCCGACTTCATTTTGAATTGGTCTCAGTTTGGATTTCGAGAGTGGACTTCTTAATATCGAACTAAGTCCCTATACGTCAATCTGGTTTGGTGCGGACATTGACAACTGTAATCTAATTGTATTTCCGTATTCATTTTTAATTGGTCTCAAATCGGATTTCTAAACTGAACTTTTTAAATTTTGAACTAATTTCCTACGTCAATCCCGTTCAATGTGGACATTATCGAATGTATTCTATTTGGATTTTCGAATTCATGTTAAACCAGATTCAGTTCAGATTCCTAAACTGAACTTTTTACATTTTGAACTAAGTTCCTAAGTCAATCCGGTTCAATAAGGACATTATCAACTGTAATCCAATCGGATTTCCGAATTCATCTTAGAGTAGATTCAGATTGGATTTTCCATAACTGAAATCAATTCAGATTTCCAACTTTATTTTGAATTAACGTCAGTTCGGATTTCCAGACTGGACTTCTCAAATCTCGAACTAATTTCATGCGTCAATCCAGTTCAATCTGAACATTAGGAACTATAATCTAATCAGATTTCCGTATTCATTTTCGACTAGTTTCAGTTCGGAATTTCAAACTGAACTTTTAAAAATTCCTATGCCAATCCGCTTAAATGTGGACATTGTCAACTGTATTCTAATCGGATTTCCGAATTTATCTTAAAGTAGTTTCAGTTCAGATTTTTCATAACTGTTATCATTTCGGATTTCCGAGTTCATTTTGAGATTGTCTCCGTTCGAAACTTCAAACTGAAGGGTTTCACAAGGGGAGACCGCAAATTTTAATTTTATTTTCATTCACAATTTTTGTAATGAATGCTCATTACCTTAGTAATTGTATGCGAAACACATGATAAAGTTTTAAAAAATCTGTTTCCCTGGGAAACAGGCATTATAAAAATTATTACTAGCATAATTCAATAAGATTTTGGAAGGTAATTAAATTTATAAACATATAATAAATGAAAAATAAAATAAGAAAAGTGTAGACAGCAAAGAATCAAAAAAACAACCTTTCGGCTAAGAATCCTTCACTAAATGACAATTAGATCCAGTTAGAGTTTCAAAGAGTATCTGTTGGTTCCTGATGATTTCTAATTGAGAGGCCACTCAGAAAAATTTAACACATATAAAAATCTGAATGCATCTATATAGACGGTTTCTGGATTGGTCCAGATTGGAATTCCAATCAGAAGTTCAGTAAGCATATGTATGGATCTATATTGACACTCAGAAAGTTTCATTCTGATATATTGCGTAGCGTGTAAAAAAAGGAAATATATTGTGCAGTTACTTCCAGAAGGCCAACGGCCAGAGTATTATATGTTTTCTTTATGTGATTCTCTGTGTTTAAATAAGGCAAGAAAATTATTGTCTTGTCGAACAAAAGGAGACTGTATTCGTTCTCACAAAATAAAATATGTTAACACGAAAATTCACATCAGTTTTTTTTGCAGTCATATACCTAACAATTTTATCTTTTACTTAGTTGACTTGTTCTATGTTAGTATAATTTTCGACGACCATGACATCCATCGCTTCCTCATTATTTAGAACTGAAACGAAACCACTACGAAAGTCTTTCGGAACCTGTTCGGTATTCCAAATCGACTACACGAACTAAATTGAAACCATTTCCTTATCTATTTGGAATTCAGCATTGAGCCAAATAGATCACACCAGTCTAACAATTGGTTCGGTATTCCGAATTGAAACCATTGTAGTGTCTACATGGAATTCTGAACTGAGTCTAATGGATCACAAGCACTTATCAGCCAGTTCGGTATTCCAAATTGAAACCATTCCAGTGTCTATTTGGAATTCCGGACTGAGCCTAATAGATCACAAGCACTTATCAGCCAGTTCGGCATTCCAAACTGAAATCATTCCAATGTCTACTTGGACTTCCGAACTGAGCTGAATAGATCACAGCCGTCTAACAATCAGTTCGGTATTGCAAACTGAAACCATTACAGAGTCTACTTGGAATTCCGAACTGAGCCGAATAGATCGCGACCGCCTAATAACCAGTTCGGCATTCCAAACTGTAACCATACCAGTGCCTGCTTGGGCTTCCAAACTGAGCCGAATACATCAAGACTGCCTGACAAACTAGTTCAGTATTCCAAACTGAAACCATTCAAATGTTACTTGAAGTTCCGAACTGAGCCGAATAGATCACGACCACCTGATAAATCAGTGCGGCATTGCAAACTGACACCATTTCAGTATTGACATGGGATTCCGAACTGAGCTGAATAGATATAAAAATAAAATCAATGAGTTTGAGTTAGATGTAACCGCTACAATAACAGAACAGAACCCGATTGATTTTTTTTCAATCCGGTTCAAATGGTCCTTTTATACAGTGCTGTTGAAGGTTAAATTATTCGTTTTTCGTCCATTGGTCACTGTTTTCGCAAAGAGTTTGGCTCGTAGTCGAAGCTAATACTGCTCTCCCCGATTTACTCCCCGAAGATGTTAATCTCTGGAATCTGAACTTTGTAGTTTACGAGAAGGCGGTCTCCCTGCTTAGCGACGATAGAAGTAACGATACTTCGGTACGTCTGAGTAAGACACGCGAGCGTATTGCACAGCTTCAGTTCAAAATTGAAACGGCGAGACGGCATGCATCAAATGTTCAGTGCGTGATTAGCTACATAACATCAAATAAAAAGTTCACTCCAAAAGTTAGGGCACTTGCTCGAAACTTGAGGAAAGCTCAGGAAAATTCCACCTTTTCTACTAATCCTTCCCGTCTGTTCAATAAAGCGTCACGTGTAGTTAAAAATCCGCCTAGTCGAGAAGAGATTCAAGACTTCTGGGAGCAAGTATATGGAGAAACTTATCAGCTAAATGAAGACGCTTCTGATATATCACTCTTTCGTAACTTTTGCCAAAGGCAAAGGTTACAAGGTCCAGAGGAAGAGTGTCCACTAATTACTGCTGAAGAAGTGAAGAAAGTTATCGCTAGATTAAGAACTTTTCAGCGTCAGGGCCAGATAGAATCAACAACTTTTGGTGGAAGAAGTTTACTTCTACGCAACAACATCTAGCTCGTATATTTACTACTTTCTTAAACGGAGAACAACCCGTCCCGCAGTGGCTAGTGGAAGGACGCACGATATTGATCTCTAAGACCGGAGATTTGTCAAGTCCAAAGAACTACAGGCCCATAGCTTGTTTAAATACCAGCTAAAAGCTATTCAGTGACATCCTCCAAGAGAGGATATTAACATCTATCGAGCCGGTATGGAGTGTAATAGTTGAACAACGTGGATGCAAGAGAGGGCTGGCAGGTTGCAGGGAGAACCTGTTAATAGACAGGTGTATTACCCAGGACTCGATCAGGTATCGACGCAATCTGTCCATGGCTTGGATTCCAAGGACCTCCGCAGTTGTCTGCGGGGAAGGGGAGGTGTCACCCCTACTTGGCGCGTCCCCGGGTGGCGGATAGGGGAATGCTCGCTGGAAACAGAGGATAGGGCTGAAATAAAATAGGCCCCGCGGACCAAACACACGATTGGTGACGGTCGCAGCCCACTGGGAGTGCTCCGAAACCATGTTCGGTCTTTCCGCCGTCATGGTCTAGGGGCTGCTGTGAAATTGCTCTGCCGAGGTGTAAGCTGTGACTGGGCATCTGGAGCCAGCCCCTTCGGGCCTTGATCGGGGAGTGCGTGGTGGCCGCAGGGATCGGAACCTGCAGTGCTCCGGGCGATTCCGGTCCGTCCGTGTATTCCGGGACCGGTTAAACGAAGGCTGGGCCCCAGAGTACTGAGGTAGGACTTAGGTCCGAGGGTATACCCATTCCCAGTTATTTTGGCCCGCCCCTCTACGCACGATGCGCTGGTGAATACTTTACTATGGCTTTTAAGTACGGAAAACGGAGAGGGAGCGAGGAGACAAACGTCGAAGAGGAGCTGGACCTCAGCAACTGCTTCAACGTTGAGGAACATGGCGAGCTTAAGTCAGAAGCTGCTATGATGAAGAAGTATTTCGGAGAATCGCAGGATGCGCTGAAATTGGAGCACCGAAGGGTACGGCTGTGCCTTAAAAAAATACTGGAGATCTGCGAATCAAGAAAGGACACGTATCCGGATTTGATAGAAGAAGTGGAGGATGCTCAAAGGGCCATGAACGCAGCCGGTTACAAGGTTAGAGCCTTAAATCGGCAATTTGGCTATTATGAGGAGAGTATAAATAAGGTACTCAGGGAGAAAATAGGCGAGAAGCTCAAAGAGAAGTCTCTCTTGAGCTCCACCTTCAAGGAGACAACGGGTTCCATCACCACGCAGACGGAGCCACAGAAACCGTCGGAGGAAGAGAATGATACGCGTAAGCGGGAGAGGGAAACGACCCTCAGCCCACCCAGCGGATCTGGAATTGAAAAGCCAGCCTTGAAAAAGACCAGGACCAACGAAGGCGTCGCATGGTCTAAGGTTGGTAGGAGGAGAAGTGAGAAGGACAGGGCACTGGAAAAGAAGAAGACTGCGAAGGAGATGGTGCCTAAAAGGGACATTGTGCCCGATAAGGAACAAGGAGCTCCGAAAAAGAAGAAGAAGAAAAGGAGAATCCTCCGGGAGGCCGTGACCATCACGCCAGCCCCGGGGATGAACTATGCGGATGTCCTGAGGGACATCCAGAAGAAGGTGAAGCCTGAGGACCATGGCGTAAACGTCAGGTCTATCAGGCAGACGAGGAAGGGCGATATCCTCATTGAGGTGGGTGCCAAAGCGGAGCAGCGGCAGCACTTCGGTGAGGCCATATCGGAGGCCCTAGGACAAGACGGGTGTGTTCGACACCTCGCTCCGAAGGCGCAGGTCGTGGTCTACGACTTAGTCGAGACCACGGAGGCTGCTGATGTGGAGGCAGCGGTAAGGACGGCCCTGGGAGAGCAGCTTGGCTCTCCACCTAGGGTAAGCCTAACCAGAACGAGCAGGAGAGGCTGCATCCTAGCTTTCGTCGAGCTGGATGCGGCCGCTGCTGCCAAGATGGTGAATGTTGCCCGAATGTTACCCGGTGCTACAGGTGCCACTCTCTGGGGCACGTTGCCCGAGAGTGTGCTGCACACGATCGCAGCAAATGCTGCAGGAGATGCCTCGGAGAGGGCCATAAGGCAGCGGAGTGCCAGAATCTGGTAACACCCCGACCGCCGGCTACAGCCAAGAGGAAGATATAGAAGATGCAGAAGAAGAAGAAGTCCAAGTGGTCCGAGCTGGGACACGAAGACGAAAGAAAGAAGAAAAGCAGAAGAAGCCCTAGCAGGCAAAGAAATGGCACCCCCTGAAGTAATGCGGAAGCGGTTCCGGGGGGATTCCTGCCAAGGAGAAAAGGGTGGTGGTTTTTAGTCGGTCGTTGGTAGCATCACTATAATGGTCAAATTAAGATCTTTGTATATTCACATATATTCAGATCATTGTAGTGATGATATCAATATCCCGACACTACCGAGAAGTGCGGACCCTTCTCGGTATGTGTTAGCACATTTTCCACATTCCCTCGTGAAAAAAAAAAAAAAAAAAAAAAAAAGTGGCTTGGATTGACTACCGTAAGGCATTCGATAACACAAACCATGAGCTACTTATTAAGCTCCTTGAGTGCATGGAGGTGCATCCAAAAATAGTGAGATGCCTAAAAGAGCTTATGCTCTTGTGGCGGACAAGATTTGTCATAACATCTGACAAAAGACAAGTGACTACAAGCTGCATCACATATAATAGGGGGGTCTTTCAAGGAGACTCTCTAAGTCCGATACTTTTCTGCATCTGCCTCTTACCTCTATCTATTGTGTTCCCAGGCAAAAGCTCTGGATACCTATGGGGCCCGCCGAACAGAAGAGATTATAAGGTCAACCACCTTTTATACATGGACGACCTTCAACTCTTTGCCTTCTCAAAAAAGGACCTCAACATCCTTGTAGAGTCGGTAAATAAGTATTCTAAAGCGATTGGCATGAGCTTCGGACTGGACAAGTGTACCTGCGTCCACCTACACCAAGGAAGACTAGAAACTACATCATCCCGTGACGATCAGGATGTTCAACTCATAGGCGGAAATACCATTCAACATCTTGGTATTGGAGAAACATATACATATCTTGGAATACCGGAAGCGGAAATCCAAAATGTGCATAACTCAAAAGCGGCCCTTGGAAAAAGGTATCGCCAAATTCTCAGAAAAACTTGGGCTTCCGAATTATCTGGAAAGAATAAGATCCAGGCGACCAATATGCTGGCCGTTCCTATACTACTCTACACGTTTGGTGCAGTAAAATGGAACGTCGATGAGTTAAAGCAACTTGATCGAAGCACACGCAAGTTGATGACAATACAACGAAGTCTTCATCCTAGATCTTTCGTACCTTGAATATATCTCCCTCGCGATAAAGGGGGTAGAGGCTTGCTAAGCTTAGAGTGTCTTCATCGAAGACCGGTTTTGGCTACAGCCTGCTTGGTTCTAAAAAGCACGGATTCCCTTCTGCGTCTCGTACATCAACATAAAGTCGCCAATGCTGCGGCGTTTATATACCATGCCGCAGATAGGGCCGCAGAGAAGCTTGATCTCCCATTTAATTCCAGTGACACTACACATGGCCTAGCATCGCTAACACCTCTGGTGCTCAAAAGTCGTATACAGGAAGCAGAACATACGCTCCTACTAAGAGAACATGCTGATGAACCCCTTCGTGGTAAGTTCTACGGCATCATACGTAGAGAAGAGCTCTTGATGGGTCTGTCCAACATGTTTCTCAAGTCTGCTGGATTGAGATCGGAGACTGAGGGATTCCTTTTTGCCTGTCAAGACGGCGTTATAGACACCTTATTTTACCGCGAGCGCATAATGAATGTACCTGTAAGGGATACCAACTGTCGAGCGTGCAAGCAAGAGCCAGAAACACTTGGACATGTTCTCAGTGGATGCTCTAAATATGCACGCTACGCGTACATAGGGAGACACACTGCAGCTCTAAACTCAACATATCAGTGCTACGAGCGAAGCCTCATATTGTCCGATGGTAATATCACGGCAAAGGAGGGAGAAGAACAAGCGAAATATCAAGCACTTCTTTTCGAGCTGAGTAGGCTGTACCAAGGCTGTAGTCCATCTTATAATTCTCATACTCGGCTGTCCTGGAGGTATGCAAGCTTCATTTATCAGCCAACTCAACAAGATTCCGGCTTGCCAGCGTCAGGCTCATTTCATCGTGAACCGGATGCAAAAGGCTGTTCTTCTGGGATCACTCCATCTGGTCCATCAACACTGTTCCTCTTAAATTCTACAAAGATTGGTAGCTCTAAAAAAGTATCCAGAGGTGAAACCTTCATCTCCAACTGTCTTGTCTGCCGCGTAAGGTCATCGGCGGCTAGAGACCTGACTCCAAGGAACAGTATTGTCCGATATTATCACGCGTAAATTTCCCGCTCTTGCTTACCTTCTAGGACAGAAGGAGCAGAAGCGGATGACGTACACGATCCAGTAGCTTCGGGATTGGTTTCTTTAAGGAACCATGATCGTAGCTTCCGGAGCCTACAACTGCTCATAATAAAATAGGGCGTACTTCTCGTAACACTAGTAAGGATGAATATATACGAGGTACGAGAATAGAAAACTGATAAAAATTGCAGTTCACGTATATTCTGTATATGGACATAGTTACCCGAAATGGTCCGCAGAGGCGCCACTATACTGACAGTTGTGCTCCCTCTGGAAGAGGTTTATCTCAATTTCTCTCAGGTATTTATATGCTAAAAACATTCATACACGCTCAGAAAAATGTTGAAACTACAATTTATAGAGATAATCTCATTCAATACCAAAACAAAATTATGAAAATTTGATGTATTTGCAATTTTGATTCCTGGCTGTTGGCAATTTTTTTCCTATTGAATTTTTATCTCTGGAAAATAGGTGTAAATTAAGTAGGTATTATCTCTTAGGAAATAATTCTCAAAAATCCAAAAAGATTACTGTTTTTGCCTCCAGAAGTGTAAGAAAAAATGTAAGCTTAAGAAATTTTAAGAACTCTGCAAACCAGAAATTTTTCAAACCTTTTTTTAGCACGTATAACCCAGCTATTTAAATATGCAAGAATTTTGAATTGGAATTGTTTGATAATTTTAGGTGGAAACATTTCAAATAATTTATTTACAAATTGAAATCGTTTAAAGATGCAGGATTAAAAATTAACGTCTTTTAGTACCTGAATCATTATTTCAAAATAATCGAAATCGCATAACTTCAGATTAATTTGAAAGTATAGGAGCATTGAAAATTAGAAGTGCTTGAAATAATTGAACAAATGTTGAATTTCCAAGACTCTGTGACAATGTGCTTTTTTCAAGTTTCATTTATTTTGTCAAATTTGACTAATTTGTTCAAGGTGCTTGTTCTCGGGCTTCTCGCCCGATAATATATTTACCTCGCGCTACGCTCTCAGTCTTTGTATTTTCCCACATTTGTACGCAAACTTGTGATTGAGCATACTCTTTTGTTAAAGCTCCTTCGGTTTTAATGAACACATTCTCATCACGTATCTTAAGATTCGCGTTCGATTTTGTCAATAATGCGAACTTTCCCACATTATGTTCAACTCTATTATATGAAATGTATACTACGTTTTTATTTCTGTACCTCAGCCTGGGATTGCTTATTCATATATTGCAAAATAAAGTACAAATTTTATCTACCATCTGATTACTTTGATATTTGTTTCTTGTTTTGCATTAAATTTTATTTTTGCTAACCTAAAAAATGTATCATTTCAATAAACTAATATGATCACAATTCATAATACGCATTAGTATTGAAACAGATGTATTTTCATTGTCACATTTTTATAAGGAATAATATTAAGATGGTAGAAATGACATACTTCAGACCAATCAATAGAAATTGGATGTAAAAATTTCTTTATTTCTGTCGACGTTTCGAAAACTATAACGTTTTCCTCTACAGGACTATAGTTTCTATGTAGATCTAATTACAATATTGAATTTGAGCGTTAAAAAATTTTCTTATTAATCAATTAATTAATCAATTATATTATAAATTGGACTATAATTGTTGAGACCTTGGATTACGTTCAAAAAATTATTACTGTTTTTCTTTATAAAAAACATTTCTGCTATTAATCTTTTAAATTCATTAGGTTCATGATGTAATACTATAACATTATCCCAATCGATCAAATGCCCAGTTTCTACCTGATGTTTTGCTATGACTTTATGGTTTTTTGGATTTTGCCCAAAATTATCATGATGTTCTTTTATTCTTGTAGCAAGTAATCTACTAGTTTGGCCCACATAACATTTTTCACAATTCAAACATTGAATTTTATATACTACATCAATAAATTGAAAATTGTCGTATAAATCTTTTCCTAATTTTATGAATTTATCAAGTTTAGAACCAATTCTAAAATTTGTTGTAATATTAAAATCATTTAAAATTCTTTTAATTTCAAAAGATAACTTACCATGATATGGAATTGATATTATTGGTTTAAAATTTGAATTACTTACTATTTTTATGTTATTTTGGTTATAAAAAGAATCCGTAATTGTTTTGATTTTATTATTAACATGTATTTGAATAAATTCTATTGGGTAATTATTTGAAAGTAACGTTTTTTTAATAAATTCTATATTTGTATTGTGAAATGATTTATCTGATAATTTTAAAGTTGTATCAATAAGATTTTTTATTATTGAGATTTTATGTTGTATTGGATGGTTTGAAAGAAAATTTAGATATCTGCCAGAATAAGTATTTTTACGGAACCAATCAGTTATGATATTACCTGAATCAGTTTTTATAACTTTAACATTTAAAAACGAAATAGAATTATTACTTTTAATTTCATGTGCAAATTTAAGCCTTGGATGATGAGAATTAAATTGATTTAATACATAAAGTAGTTTATCTTTAGGTAATATAATGAACGTATCGTCGACATATCTAAAATATGTGTGTAGCGAAAAATTTAAATTTTTAATTACATTTGATTCTAAATCTTGCATAACTAAATCAGCTGATGTTGGAGAAATAGGTGAACCCATAGGTGTTCCAAAAATTTGTCTATAAAAATTGTTATTGAATTTAAAAACTGTTTGCTCCATTAAAAATTTTATTCCTTCTTCAAATTTTTCAATAGGTAATTCTGTATAGTTTTTTATATGAATCCATCTACTTAGTATACTATTGATAACTGAATAGAGTGGTACATTTGTGAATAGTGAAGAAACATCTAATGAAACCATGATATGATCATGTGGAATTGTTTTATTAATTATTTTATTTCTAAATTCAAAAGAATTTTTCACTTGATATTTTGGTACTATTAAAGCTTTTTTAAGAAAATTATTAAAAATATTAGCCGGTGATTTTATTAATGATACTACACTTCGAAGTGGACAATTATCTTTATGAACTTTAGGTAACCCATAGATTCTAGGAATGTTAGTATCATGAACTAAAATATCTTTGCGTGATAATTCTTCACCTAAATATCCATTAATTCGCCAAGAATTTGACAATTTAAATGTTTTATTTTTTAATTCTTTTTCAGGGTTTTCATTTAATTTTTCATAGGTTTTTTTAACATTTAATAATTCTAGCATTTTTTTATTATAAGATTCCTTTTTTAGTATTACTGTTATGTTACTTTCATCTGCATGAGTTATTAGTAATTGTTTATTAGCTTTAATAAATTTTTGTGTTTTCTTAATGTTTTGTGCTCAAATTCTATCGATTTCTGTAATTTTATTATTCTTTAAAAAATTGTGTGAAATATTAATTATTCTATGTCTTAATAAATCACGTTCTTCATTATTTTCAGTTAGCCTGATATTTGACTCTATATCTTTAACCATATTCATAATTATTTTACTTTTGTTTGTTAAAAATGAAGAACTAAATTTATTCCCTAACCTTAATATGTCATTAACGTTGTCCGGAATTTCAACATTACTAAAATTTATTAGCCAAGGATCATTAGCTTCACTGTATTCTGTATCTTTATGTTTATTAATATTAAAAGGTACTTGAACTTTACTTTTAATTTTTAAATTTGGTAGTTTTTATCATCCAAGGCTTAAATTTACACATGAAATTGAAAGTAATAATTCTATTTCGTTTTTAAATGTTAAAGTTATGAAAACTGATTCAGGTAATATCATAACTGATTGGTTCCGTAAAAATACTTGTTCTGGCAGATATCTAAATTTTCTTTCAAACCATCCAATACAACATAAAATCTCAATAATAAAAAATCTTATTGATACAGCTTTAAAATTATCAGATAAATCATTTCACAATCCAAATATAGAATTTATTAAAAAAACGTTACTTTTAAATAATTACCCAATAGAATTTATTCAAACACATGTTAATAATAAAATCAAAACAATTACAGATTCTTTTTATAACCAAAATAACATAAAAATAGTAAGTAATTCAAATTTTAAACCAATAATATCAATTCCATATCATGGTAAGTTATCTTTTGAAATTAAAAGAATTTTAAATGATTTTAATATTACAACAAATTTTAGAATTGGTTCTAAACTTGATAAATTCATAAAATTAGGAAAAGATTTATACGACAATTTTCAATTTATTGATGTAGTATATAAAATTCAATGTTTGAATTGTGAAAAATGTTATGCGGGCCAAACTAGTAGATTACTTGTTACAAGAATAAAAGAACATCATGATAATTTTGGGCAAAATCCAAAAAACCATAAAGTCATAGCAAAACATCAGGTAGAAACTGGGCATTTGATCGATTGGGATAATGTTATAGTATTACATCATGAACCTAATGAATTTAAAAGATTAATAGCAGAAATGTTTTTTATAAAGAAAAACAGTAATAATTGTTTGAACGTAATTTCAGATCTTAACAATTATAGTCCAATTTATAATATAATTTTGGATTCTCTAATTTAATAAAATTGTAATGTTTAAATTTTGAATTGATGAATTTTTTATTTTTTTTCTAAGTTTTTATTATTTAAAATAACACATTATAGTTTTATATACATTGTTTAAGAAAATTTTTTAACGCTCAAATTCAATATTGTAATTAGATCTACATAGAAACTATAGCGCCTTATATTATAAATCGTTGATGCGTCATTGCGTATTCCATCTTTTGTTAAGAACTCTCTTCCTCTCTGTATTGAATGTATCGTAGCAAAAATGGAGCGAAATAGAAGCTCCGACTGTTTCACTAAATTAACCAAGCTATTAATGGAAAAAATGTATTGAATTTTAGAAGAATATTGATGTAAGTAAATTTTTATAAGATGTAACAAAAAAAAAATTTTTTTTTTCTCTAAAAATGAAGCCTATAAGGTAAAAAATTTTATCAATTATAATTTTTAACCTAAAAATTAATTCAAAAAGTATTTAAGAATTTTGTTTCTAACTATTTAAATGATATTGAGTGTAATTAATTAATGGTACATATATTTATACCGATGGGGAATGGAATTTTCTGATTGAAAATGTGATGAATTTTAAAAATGTAAACGGAACTTCAAAGTCCTGATGAGGAAAACGTTATAGTTTTCGAAACGTCGACAGAAATAAAGAAATTTTAACATCCAATTTCTATTGATTGGTCTGAAGTATGTCCTTAATACCATCTTAATATTTTTTCACATTAACTTATATCACTCAGACAAACAACAGCGCTTTAACAACATCAGTTTTCTAACTTATAATCTTTGTTTTGACATAATTTATCACATTTTTATAATTAAAAAATCTGCCCGCTTCACGTGCACATTCTCATCATATACAGGGTGTCCCAGACTCAAGTGTCCGGACTTACATAGCCATATAAAAATTAAAAAAATAAATAGAAAATTCCTTTTCCAAAAATCAGTTGAAGTTTTACTGTTTTAGTTATAAAACATTTAAGCTGGACCAATCAGGAGCGCTGTATAAACAGCCGTGTGTGCGTGAACGGGATTCCAACGTAGTGTTCTCCCGTCGCTAACCTCACCTTTGCGCTCACCTCGATAACACTGCGTTGAAATCTTGTTCATGTACACACGGCTCCTTACACGGCGCTCCTGATTGGTCCAGCTTAAATGTTTCATAACTAAAAAACTAAAACTTCAACTGATTTTTGGAAAAGGAATTTTCTATTCATTTTTTTTTCATTTTTATACGGCTATATAAGTCCGGACACTTGAGTCTGGGACACCCTGTATATATATACAGGGTGTTTTGCTAACTTGAGACAACGAAATATCTAAAAAAAATACGCATCCTACGAAAAAAATGTCTGTAATAAAAACTTTTTATTTTCGAGAGGGAAAAAAGATTTGTTAAAATTTACCCCACACCCACCACCACTGGAGGCAGGGGTGGGGGTAACTTTGTAATATCAAATGGCAACCCCAATTTTCTATCACAGATTCAGATTCTCCTTTACGAAATACGTAAGTCTTATTCGGAAAATTTGTTTCGATTTGCAATAGATGGCGCTGCAATTGCGAAAAATGAAATTGTTGACACTATTTTTAGCTCTACCCAGGAATAACTACGCGGACGTAGTAGTTGTCTATTCCCTTCTGGGTGCTTAATTTCGGTGAGTCCCCTTGCCTCTCACCATCCATCGGGGTGCTTGAACTTTTGGCAACGGGACAGTAAAAGTGATAAAACTGTCGAAAACCATTCCCGAATGCAATTGGTTGACGACAGTCGATTTTGGATGTAGACATTACATATCATCGAGTCTCCACTGTCTACAATCCTCGAAGTCATTTCGGCCGAGCGATAACCGCGTCTGTCCGTGCTTAACGTTTATTCATTAGGAAGGTTGATTGTGTTCATTTGATTTGGGTGTGTTGGTTGCTTTCGTTTGGGTTATTGTTGTTGGTCACGTTCGTTTGAGTTGGTTTGGGTGTCGTTGTATTTCCTCATTACCTTACTTCATTACTTTTACAATGGAAATTCTATCTCAGCAACAGAAGATTGGAATGATTCTCATTTATGGAGAAAGTGGCAGGAATATCAATGATGCTCTCACGCTTTATGCTCAACGCTTTGATATACGCCTTTAGTGCAAAATAATAGAAAGAACCGATGAAGAAAACTCAGTATTTAGTTGAGAGGCACTGTAGGAAGTTGAGTCTCTCATAATAGAAGGCTCAAGTTGTCGCCAAATATCTCCTAAATACTGCGTCTCATATACCGGTTCATCACGACCTTGCTTACTCATCCGCTTCAGGTACTTAGAAATCGGACCTTAACAAGGAGGACCGAGACTCTCTCTCTCTCCTCCTCGTTCCCGCTAACTTACGCGTCGAAACGCTTGTCTAACGCTTTCTTTTTTTTTATATCATAATTATAATACTGTCAGATTAACGTTTTACGGCATTAT
>CAKNXH010050542.1:947-14592 GCA_932178445.1 Andricus quercusramuli
TCATATATACAGGGTGTCCCAGTACTCAAAAAACATATTTGTATTTTTGAATTCTAACAAAAAAATGGCGTCGAAAATAATTATGAAAAAATTTTTCTAAAGTTAATAATTACCGAGTTATTAACAATTAAAGATTAACCAATCAGAAGCACACGTTAGAAGGTCGACAGTCCATGTGCCATCGACAAGAGTGTGTGCATAAGCAAGTTCATTTCGTATAATTTCTCCTCGGATCGCTTTTGCAATAGGTTGTCACTCTGGTGCAACTTCACACGTCAACGAGATACAAAAATGGAAAAAGATATTTTCCACAATCAACAAAATTCGACAACATTCTCATGAATTTTGTAAGTTCCCTTGAAATTTGTAGAATTTTCGAGTACTCAGTGGAATTCTCGTGAATTCTCTTGAGTTTAGCAAAATTGTCTTAAAAACAACTAAATTCTCTTCAACTTTGTAAAATTCTTTTGATTTTAGCAGAACTGTTTTGAATTCAGCGAAATTCTCTTGAATCTCCTTGCATTTATCATAATCCTCTGGAAGCCTGTAAAAATATCTCGTTAATTCAGAGAATTCTCTTCAATTATGTAGAATTCTCTTGAATTGTGTATAATTCTTTGGGTAAAAGCTACCACAGGGTTCGCATCCAGCCCCTTGACCGTGCCGTCCGGCGACCTATTGTTTTGGCCGAGTCGAGCGCTGGCCGTACAGTCTTGTTCAAAAAGACGCATGGTTTGCAGGGTTTGCAGTGCGAACCCTCTGTAATACCTATCGTTGAGATACATTAGAGACACTAGGAAAAGGAAAAGAAAGCAAATACAGGGCAGCACTACATACCATGGGGCCCCGTCTGGATGTATGCTACCTATTTAAAATTATTTTACTGTTTTTTTATTTTTCTATCTAAATGCGTCTAGTCGCCCCTATTAACCAGTCGCCACTAATACTTCTGTATGCTCTAATGAGTCCCCGATACAAATTTAGTTGAAAATGTCAAAAAGTCCCCTGAGTACATATGAATATCATGGTTATATTCTTAAGAACCTTATTGTTAGTTTTTGTTTAAATAATTTTTTTTCAAGATGAATTTTCAAAAGAAAAAAATTTATTGACAATTAAAAATGCATTTTCATCTTCGGAAAAAAAATCCAAATAGTTGAATTTTGAAGGAAAAAGATACATTTTCTACAAGATAGCTACAACGATTAGGTCAGTAAAGTATCAATTAAATCAGTAAAATATTCGTTAAATCAATAAAATATTCATTCAGTCATTAAAATAATTGATAAAGCCTAATTTTCAGTGATTGAATTATTAGTAATACGCAATATAAAATTGATTCAAATCTGGGATAATTGATCTTTAATTTAACCAAATAGTTGAAATTTGAACCAAATAGTCAAATTCCCAAGCGAGGAAGACTAATTTTTTTTTAAGGCAGTTGCATTTTCAACAGGAAAGTTCATTTTTAAGCAAAAAAGATTAATTTTCCTTTAAGAAGATTTATTTTCAAACAAAATTCACACATTTTCGATTAAATTGATTGATTTTGAAATAAAAGAGACGAATTTTTTACTAAACATTTGCATTTTCAACACACAAATATGAATAGTCGGAAAGAAAATTAATTTAATAATTAATGATTTTAAATAAGTAGCATACATCCAGACGGGGCCCCATGATATGTAGTGCTGCTCCGTGTTTGCTCTCTTTTCCTTTTCCTAGTGTCTCTAATGTATCTCGACGATGGGTAGTACAGAGGGCTCTCACTGCAAACCGTGCGTCTTTTTGAACAAGACTGTACGGCCAACGCTCGACTCGGCCGAAACAATAAGTCGCCCGACGGCACGGTCAAGGGGCTAGATGCGAACCCTGTGGTAGCTTTTACCCATTCTTTTAAATTCAGTAGAGTTCTCCTATGTTTGGTAGAAATTCTCTTGAGTTTCGTCAAATTATCCTGTTTTCTTTCAAATTCAGCAGAATATTCTGGAAATCAGAAAAATTCTCTCGAATTGAAAAGAATTCTCTAGAGTTAGGCAGAATTCCCTTGAATTAATCGTAGATCTTCGGAATTCTGTATAAATATCTCATGAATGCCGTAGAATTCTCTTCATTTATGCATTCTCTTAAAATCTGTATAATTCTCTTGAAGTCCGTAGAATTCTCCTCAATTCAGTAGAATTCTCTTACGTTTGGCAGAATTCTCTCTTACATTTGGCAGAATTATTTTGAATTAATTAGTCTTTCCAATTTTCATAGTTGTGAACGTTACAAGAAATATCAAGGAAATTCCATTTAAAAAATGCGACACGCCAGAGTCATAATTAAATGCTTGATGATTTCAGAGCACGCATTTAAGAAAAAGTACCAATCCACTTTTTCCGGGTGCATTTCAAAGTGCAAACATATGCCCGTAAAAATCCCTCTGATGACGCGCATCGTTTTTAAGGCATTTGAATATAATTGTATTGATCGGAATTTTGTCCAGATCTAAAATTTTGATTCTGTCGGGGTCCAAAGTTTGGATTTTGTGCAGAATTCCACTTATTGTGATTATTCAAATTTCTTGGAGGTGTATTGTGTAAAAATTGGTTTTGAATTTAATTTGAAACATTAGGATTTTCGGAAAAGATTTTTTGTCGAAAGTTTTCGAGGTGATAGCACTTTTCGGTCGCATGTCCTGGTCTTCCGCAAATTAAACATGCTATTTTAGTGTCCTGAGCAACATTGAATTTATTATTTTTAGTAATAATTCGCGATTCTGATTCTTCTTCTGAAGATTTGATTGGCTTATTTTTTCGCAATTCTGAACATGCATTTAATTTTCTTTCAATTTCTAGCACCTCATTGATAAGAGTTTTAAAAGTTTCATTCACGTTATCTTTTAATCTTATCTCTATTTCTGAACGTAAACCCCTTTTAAAACATTTAACCACATCATCTTCTCAATTTGCTTCAAACGTGTCATCCGTGGCACCATCATTGCCTAATTTATGCGCGTCTTCGATCCTATCTGCTAGTTCTTTTATTCGCGCAGCGTATGATATAACATTTTCTTTATTCCACATAAATATATTGCCTAGTTTTCCTTGCAGCTGGTATACGCTTCTCGCGGGAGCATAAACCTTTTTTAATTTTTCTATTAATTCATCTAAAGTTCGCAACGTATTTCCGGATATGCATTTTCGCGCTTCTCCGGTCAATTTGCTTCTAACTAATCTAGCAAGATTCTCATGTGCCTGTGTGGGAATTATAGCTTCTGCTTCTGTGCATCCCTCTATAAAATGAGCTAAAGGGATGTTCCTTCCGTCAAAAATAGGGATTATTTCGAGCGCGACGCGAAGGGAAACTAGTTGATTAGTTGGCAGTGTCATTTTTTTCCGTGTTGTCGAGTCTTCGTCGCTTGCAATGTCGTCACTATCATGTTCACTTATTATTGATGCGCTATTTAAATCAGGAAATGAGTTTTGTTTTGATTTTTCTTCACAAATTAGCTGAGAAAGTGTTGAACTTAACAATGACTTTACGTTAGTCTGATAATCGATCACGTCATCAATTGTTAAAGTTTTATTTTGGTCTACAGAACCACTAATTAAACTTGAATTTGTATTGATTAAGGTCGGATTACCGGGATCAATACATGCAGAACAGTCAAAATTAGTGTTTTCAGAATTATCACTACTAAATTCTAAATCTAGTTTTTCTAATTCAACATTAATTTTATTTCTCCTATTACTTTCAAGCCCTTTCTTATTTGATTCTACTTGCTTAGCTAGTTGGGGGTTTTGTTTGGCAAGATTCCTGGTAATAGTTCTTTTAATGTTCCCTAAATCTACAGGTTTTTCATTAGGCATTGGTTATATTTATTTACGGACATATTTCACAGCAATAGAATGTAAAGGTTATAAGTGACCTGTCTTCTTTCAGGTTCTTTGTGCTTAAAAAATGTATATAAAATAAACTTTTTTCGAAACAAATTAAATATTGGCTCTCTTTTGTTTGGTTTCCCGGCCGATGCACCATGAAAAGGTTGTATGTTACGTCATGGAAAACGTAAAATACTTTCCTTTTTAATTAGGTTCCTCGTTTTAGTTGAGATCAAAGATCTCGCACAGGGAAGAGGAAAGAGTAGCCAATAAATAAATATAGATTAGTTTAAACAATTTATTATAATCAATTACACTTGAAACGTATTGTTTATTAAGGCTTTAGCACAAGAAACTGAAGGAAGGCATGTAGACACTCTAATCCTTGGCCAGGAACTTTAAAATAAAGGAGACTCATGTATTATGGCCCAAAAGGAGTTAGATAATGAAATTAGATTTATTGAAATTAGAACTTACCGGTTTATTGATTCGATTGAAGAATCAAATGATATCTAGATGGTCTCCGTGTAGTGGTGTGAAAGAAAGGGGTTGTGCACCTTGATGTGAACAATAAGGGTTCCAATTCAGGGTTGAATGGGTACGAAGTAATCCAAGATGGGAAATCCCAGATTCGGGTTTCCCGGTGCACAACACTTGACACAAGGGCACACACACTAACACGCGAAGGATACTGGTTTGACATACTAGACACTGGACAGTCGAATCGGGGAAAACCGTAGGAAATAGAGAAGTGTTGTACGGAACTGTAACTTCTAATTTTTTGACTGACCCATGCTGCTCCATTCACTTTTTATAGGACCTATGGCTACGTTCATGCATGCTGCAACGATCCTGTATACGCGTACGTCACGTATATATATAGATATACTATACGGTTTGTAATGTTTTCAGTATATCCATAGCTATGTCCTCCAGTTTCCACGTGCTTTTGGGCCCTATTCTCTATGCGTCTATGGTTAGACAGTGTACGCTACGAATTACAATGTTCTTACTATAGTCTATATTCTATACCTAGTCTGCCCTCGTGCCGGACATATATATATATATATATATATATAGCTATATCTTACAGTGTACAACGTGCTGACTATATATATATATATAATTTAAAAAAGAGTTAAACAACCACCGCAGGATACCACTAAGAGCAACTGCCATCTAAAAAGAAAATGTCAATAGCCCCCCAGTAGAACCGCGGTAAAATACACCTATGGCCACGTCTCACATCCGTGAGATGGGTGGTATATATATATATATATATATATATACACAATGCACGATATTCGCTCTGTATTTATTAAGTATTTATTAGTATAAGCATGTAAATATATAATTATATGAATAAATATATTAACATATATACGTCACGGGACGTGACACATGGGTCCTTTTTATAAAAAATTGTTATGTTGGTTTTTCATGTTACTTTTTACGATTAAATGAATTATAGGAAATTTGTAGATTTTTTTGGGTGAACCTTTTTTGTTAATTCATTTTTTTCGCACCTTGCACAGTTTGACCTCAAAATGGAATGTTTAATTTTTTTTGTAAATAAAACCAGAACCGGTGATCAAAATGTCTATGTAAAGGATACCACCTTTCTTTTTTGTCCCTAAAAACGTGTGCAAAAGCGCAATTCAATACGATTAGTTTTTCAAAAGTTATCTAATATATACAGATAACAACGACAACAATGACGACGAAAGACCGAACACACCATCGTAAAACCTGTCTTTTCGGATTCAAGGGGGTCTCAAAACGTGGAAATTCAAAGAAATATGTGATAGACAGTTTTCACATAAAACTAATACCTCCTTATTATGATGAGAATGTAAAAACAATTATTAACCCTGACAACTTTTACCATTTTTTTAGCGATTCTAATCTGATTCACGGTATATATTACTGCCAAATTTATTATTATTACTTGCGATAGAGGTAAGTACATTATTATATAATGTATTGTATATTATATAATGTATACAGTACACTCTCGACAACCCACTTTTCTGAAATATAAGATGCGTTAACTCGCCGATCAGAGGCGAGGCCTGCATTAAATTTGTTTCATTTTAAATAAGGAAGAAGATAGATTTATCAAAGATGGACACAATTCTGAAAGTCTAATTGATCATTATAGTTGTCGCATAGATATCGAAATCGTGAAATCGTTCTTCCATTCGATTCTCCGTTCTTTATAAAATGAAACGTGACTCAATGATGCAAGGAGAAATCGGACAGTAAATTAGGCAAATAGGAAACCTAAGATTGAGATTTCCAATTGGTTAACATTTTTTTGGAAAAGAAGCAATTATTCTTTTTATTTTTGTTAAATGCAGTATAATAAATTTAAACAGGGAAGAGAAATAAAAATGTTAAATTAGGAAGCTTTGGAATAGCACTTTCAGTTTGAAATAGCATGAATATTTTATCGATTTATAAACTCTCTGTAAATCCGTAGTTTTTCATTGATGAAGATTGTTTATAAATTTGACGAATTGTTTAAGTAAGAAAACGCCATCAATTTGAATGAACATTTCATTAATTTAGGTTCCTAGTTAAAAAGAAAAAGTGACCGGGGGCAATAATAACATTCCTGCAACACCCACTACAAAAGTTGAGTTCTAATGATTGAAATTTTGTTTTTAGGGTTTTATAGCTGCCCCCTCCCGCGGGCAAAAGAACATAAACGCCCACATTTTTTAAAAAAATGTTTCGCAACAAACTTTTCTTTTCAAAAATTTTGTTCCACGCAATTTTTTTTCACAGAATTATTTTCAAAAATTTCGTTTCAAAATTTTTGTTTCAAACATTTTTTTTCCACAAAACTTTTTTCAAAAATATTTTTCACAAAATGTTTGATAAAAATTTTTTTTTCAAACATTGTTTGCAAAAAAATTTTTTTAAGAACATTTTTTTGCAACCATTTTTTTCCAAATTTTTGTTGAGACATTTTTTTTAAATTTGTTTTTCAAACAAATTTCTTTACTCCACTCTATCCCGTGTAGGAATAGCGGTGCAATTGCAGAATAGGGGCGTCACCTCTGTTTTGGCTGGAAAAAATTTTTTTTCGGCAACAAACTATTAGAATCTTTAATTGGACAATAAATGAAGTGATTTGATAAGGATAAAGCTTTAAATTATTGTTACTTTTGTCACTACGATGTCTCAAATATGGGTCTGTTACGATATGAGACGAAAGGACGCCCTTGGCTATCGATGGCGATCGAGATATGTATGTCACAAAAATAAAAAATAGATATGCAATGGGCACAAAAATAATGTTGTATAAACCCCTACCCATTTCCAAAGTCTTGTGGGGGCGGGAAGGCACCCCTTGGACTGGTCACAAAAATCATGTTGGTCAAATCCCTACCCATTTCTAACGTCCCGTCTCTTCTTGTCTCAAGTGACAGCAGATGTACGTGAAACTCTCCTTTTTTTGTCGACATAATAGCTTGTGTCTGCATAAAAAGATATCTAAATATATTTTGATTAATTAAAAACAATTCGATTTCAATTATTTACAGTTTTTCTGGCCGTACGGATGTTTAAAAGCACCTAAACTGTTCGTTAAATATGATAATTCCGATATCGTAACAGACGCATATTTGAAACATCGTAGTAACAAAAGTAACAATAATTTTGAACGTTTTCCTGATCAAATTGCTTTATTTATCGTTCAGTTACACATTCCAATAGTTTGTTTATGGAAAAAAAAATTTTCCCAGTCAAAACAGAGGTGACGCCCCTATTCTGCAATCTAACCGAAATAGCCCCACTTGACCCTATTAAAAGTCGCGCACTAGTCGGGGGCTAGTCGGAGAAATTTCGTAGGCGGGAGCTGGTCGGTCGCTAGTGCAGTTCTTTTTGATGAACATTTCTAGTCGGGGGCTGGTCGGGGACTAGTCGAGCTATTTCAAAAAATCCTAATCCTCTGTGTAGGCTATTTTTATGTTAACATTTCTAGGCGGGTCCTAGTCGGGATCTGGTCGGGATGTTCTTGTTTTAGTATAACATTTTAAATATATCAATTTAACGAGACTTTAAGACAGTTCATGTCTTCTAAAATTTCGAAAAAATGTGAATACAAATATTGCGAAAACAATTTTTTTCTGATTTTTTCTTGAGGAAAAAATTCCAAGTTCCATGTTTAAGATAACTTGTAAATGTTCAGAAAAAATTACATTTGATTTAATTCTCAATCGTAGTAAAATAGTCTAAAACACCTAAAAAGCAAAACGTTATAGAAAAGCTTTAAAAAATTTGTCGATTAAAAAAAATTGTGGCGATATGCGATAAAATTTCAAGTTCCGTGGATACAAATCTTAAATGCTTTTAAAACTGACATTTTATGTCAATATCAAAAGTTTTAAAATAGTCTAAAACGCGAAAAACAAAACATAAGACGAAGAAAAATTGTAATCGATTTAAATTATTTATTAAAAATGTTTTTTTTTTATATTCCTGTTAAAATTTCATTTATTTTACATCTATATTATGATGTCGTATAATAATAAAATAATTAATGAGGAAAAAGAGTTGAAAAATTGTTGTGATAACTTTTATGAGGTGTAGCTTATGAAGGTGGCTTCTTCATCTAGTTTCAACTCGCAGGTTTAGCGCAATGGTTAAGACTACCGACTGCTAGGCGACAGATTCAGGTATAGATGTGGGTTCGAAACCCCGTAGTGTTAGAAATTTTATTTGTAATATAATGTTAAGAAATGTAATATATGTATTCATTCTAAGCAGGGCAATTAACATTTATGGACAAAATACTCGCAATCAATTATTATTTATTTTTGAAATAATTTTTTTGTTACATCATTAGAGCATAGCAATAGTGATACTGCGTCAGTAGTGTACTCTCACCTGAGTAGTACCCGGGTAGTACATGACTAGACCCCAACTAGATCTTGACTGGGATAAGTGGGGTCATCCGGCCAGCCCCCGACTAATTCACTGTGACGAACTGGTCGGGTACTGGCCAGTTGACCCGACTAGCCCCCGCCTTAAAGTAGGGCCAACTGTTCTGGTACCCGACCAGCACCCCATTCGCATTTCCACACGGGATGTAATATAAAATTAGTATTTTTAGTTACCACCTCCTAACAAATTTTTCGGACGGGCGTTGCAAAAAACAGCGTGTGATACACGTGCGCGTAGGTGATTGGTAACTCGTGAGATTGCATCATTCGCCTGCAGCTCGAAGCACTCGTCTACGTTTTCGCACTCGCTTCGCTCGTGTGCTAACCACCGACTCATGCTTCGAGCACCTATTTTTCGCACTTGCATCTAAAGGAATGGTTTTATTTAAACCAAAATATGAATTGATTGAAGTGAACAAATAATTATTTCTGTCAGTAAAATATATTTTACGCTGAAGAAAGTTGTTATTGTATGAAATAAATAAGAGGTTTGTGTTTGAAAACAATAGGTAATTAACATAATCAAATATGATTTTAATCCAAGGAAATATTTTCTTTAAAGAAATTAATATTCATCGACTGAACTAAAACATTGTTTTAATTGAAAGATATGATTCCTTGATTCGAAGAAACTTACTCTGAATTTAGCTAAATATTTATTTGAGAACATAAATTGGTTTACAGTAAAATTTAATATTTGTTTTAGATTGAAAGAAACAAAATCTTGACTCAAGGAAATGAGATATTATTGGTGCGATCAATATTTTAGTGCACCAAAAAATACCAACAATAATTAAAAAATTTGAATAGTTGAAATACAAAAATCCTATTGTACCATTTGATCAAAAGTATTTTTTGTTATATTAAGAAAGTATAAGACTTTTCTGTTTTTTTTTATTCAAAAATTGCCAACATGTTTCGACTCAGAACCGATTCCTTCTTAACGCGTATTCCTGCAGAACATACAACATATCACCCCAGAGCGTTCATCAGTAAAAAGATTTGCAGCATGAAGAGTAGAAACACGTTGAAGATTATTTAATAAACAGCAAAAAAGCTTCAAAAGAAAATAATTATAACATAATAATAATAATAATAATAAGCTCTAAGAAAGCATCCAGAGGCGACTGGTGTCACCTTCAACACTCACGGCCGCTGTGTAAGGATAACAGCGGCAAAGCCAAACTGCAAACTACATCATGCTTCTAATTTTGTACCTACAACATCATCGTAAATGATTTCAAATAACGTATTGAAATAACTTTTAACATACTGATCTCATCAGTCACTTGACTTAGTCCGTGGCTATGACGAAAAACCGGGTTCATCCGAGAAAAAGTATGAAAAAAAAAAAAAAATATAAACACCCTACCGAAGGTGTTCTCGCGTTGTCGTCGCGGTAGGGCTTGAGCTTTCCTCTCATGAATTTGAAGGCTATGTTGGCCGTAGCATTGCTACTGACAGGGTTTCCCATGCCAGACAGGCAGAAAACGAAGAGGAAAGTGACTAAGAGGAACACCAAAACCCATAAATGATGATGGAGAGTATTTTAAAAATTTTGAAACGCTTGTCGCTACCCGAGGATCGTCAGGGCGCCCCTGGAGCCACCGCTGGGGGCCACAGCATGCGGGACGGTGGTGATGGTGAGCTGCGAGATGGTCAGGCAGATCTCACTAATCAAACAGCTGGCCAGCAAGAACATCTGCGACATACGGTAAGCAGTGAAACATCAACTGCGTCTGCTGAGGATGCTTTGGCTAGCGTTAGCTATTTGCAGCCAACCACTTCAACAGAAATACCGTGGGAGAGCATCAAGTGGGATACGACAATGAATGAGGAATTGATGCGTCTCTATTATGAAAGTGCGAAGTTTGAAACATCACGCAAAAAAGGACAAAATTTGCCGCAAAGTATCCTCAAATAGAGAAAGTCGCATTGAGAGATCTTATCGCTAAGGTGAAGGACATCAGGACTAATCTACTCATCTCAGAAGATCGAGCAATGGAGATTAAACAGCAGGTTGATTTGGAGTGGAAGAACAACGGCAATGAACAGCAGTTAGAGGAAGCCGCGTCACACGAACAAGCAGTGGCAATTGATGTTCTTCCTCAACCTGGTGATGATCCAGCACCACCACATCCTCCGGAGGTAGATGGCCTAATACAACCAGTGCCAGAAGCCGAAGTTCAACAACCAAGGAAGCGATTAAAATGGACATACCATATGAACAGAGATGTGATGCGCTTTTATTTGTTGGCAAAGAAAAGTGGGCAAAGTGTAAGGAGAGAACATCATCGTCTCTTCTTACTTAAGTACTCAGGGCTAGCCACAAGAATAAATGAGCAGAATCTAGCAGATAAAAAACGCTCGATATCTGTAAACAAATTGCTTTCGGCTGTTGAAATAGCTGCCATCGAAATGGAAGTGGAACAGCAGCTTCCTATTGATGAACTTCCATTGGAAGATGTGGAAAACGAAAACTTGATTGCAGCTGAAGACATAGGTGCTAGGGATAATGAACAAAAAGTACCGGATGGACTAGAACCACATCCGGATATCCTAAACGATGATATGAACAGCGAAGTCCCAGAAAATCTACAGCACCTTGAAAGGAATTTTGGTCATGCTCTACTAGAGTTCAGACATGTAGAACCAACACAAAGGCATTCACTGCCCAAGATGAACATCACAAATGATCTGCGTGCACTAATAGAACACCTAAACAGCAAGGTTTTACCTATGCATTTGAACGCAACACAAAATGCGTTAGAGGTGCAAACTCTTGTATACTGTGCAGCTGTGGCAACCGCTAGAACGTTGGGCCGCAGAACTAGACCTATAAATGCAGTCTTCGCCCCAAGACTGGAGCGAGATCCGCCATGGAAGATCAGGTTGGATATGGATGTCAGCAAAGTAAGGTGCAAATTGGGTCGACTGACTCAATATAAACAAGGAAATCGAACCAGAAAGCTGATACACCATGTTATTAAAATCGTCCACCCTCGGTACATAGAGACATTGACACCAGCAATATTGGATGAGATTATAGACTCCCAGCGGCAGAGACTTGATGTTCTTACTGCTAGACTGCGTCGGTACAAGAAAAGTAGTGCAAGAAGGCAACAAAATCGAACCTTTCAGACAGACGAAAGAAGGTTCTATCGTGAACTGAGTGTACAGCAAAATAACCAGCAAGACACCGAAGTCCCTCAATTGGAAGAAATGACTAACTATTGGTCAGACGTTTGGGGAAAAGCTAACAGAAGCAATTTGGACACTGCGTGGTTCCAACTAGAGAAAGCAAGAGCAAGCAATAACCCTGAAATGGAGCTGACGAACATCACAGCTTTAGATGTTTCAGCGGTTTTGAAAAAAGCATGTAACTGGAATGCTCCAGGTCCGGACATGGTGCACAATTTCTGGTATAAGTACCTGACTAGTGTGCATCCTGCGTTGGCAGGGTGTTTTCAGAAGATCATCGAACATCCAGATCTGATGCCAGGCTTTATGCTGCAGGGTACTACGTATATGTTGCCTAAAAAACCAGACGCTCAAAATCCATCTGAATTTCGACCGATAGCCTGTCTTCCAACAATATATAAATGTCTTACAGCAATCATAGCAGATAAGGTTTAATCTCACTGCGACGAGAATGACATCCTTACAGAAGAACAAAAAGGATGTTGTAAAAACTCCCGAGGCAGTAAAGATCTAGTCACCATAGACGCTGTTGCCATGACGCAAGCTCGTAAACACCAAAGGAACTTGCACATGGCATACATTGACTACAAGCAAGCGTTTCCTTCCGTACCACATGACTATTTGCTTGAAGTCTTAAAAGTATACAAAATTTGTCCACGCATCATTGACTTCCTAAGTCGTGCGATGATGCTATGGGGTACAAGAATCAAGTATTTTGATCATGGACAACTGAGGATAACTAGATGAATACGCATTAAGACGGGTATATTCCAAGGAGACTCCTTCAGTGCATTATGGTTCTGTTTAGCGTTGAACCCACTGAGCAAAACTTTAAATAGCATGTCTCATGGGTTCCGAGTAAATGATAATGAGGATGGTCATCAAGTGACCCATCTTCTATACATGGATGACCTGAAGCTATACGCTAGTTCGGACGAGAAATTGCAACAAGTGATTGATGTTACAAAGCAGTTTTCCAATGATATCAACATGGAGTTTGGACTAGATAAATGCCGAACAGTGCATTTAATCAGAGGAGAATTAGGGACCGCAGAGATAGACAACGATTTCGGGAATGACATCGAGGCAATGGCTGAGGGCGAGTCATATAAATACCTGGGTATTCTTGAATCTAAGGGTATTCAGCATACGATAGTTAAGAAAAGCCTAACGACTGCCTTCACTACAAGACTCAGATTGGTTCTGAAGAGTTCTCTTAACTCGGCACACAAGATCAGGGCAATCAACACCTACGCCATCCCTGTTCTCACGTACTCCTTTGGGCTCATCAAATGGTCGAACACTGACCTCGAACGATTAAGCAGAATCATCCGCGTAGAAATGACGAAACACCGAATGCACCACCGTAATTCGGCGAGTGAAAGGGTAGTTCTACCACGACATAGAGGGGGCAGAGGCATTGTAGATGTCAGAAAACTGTGTGAGTCACAAGTTACACAGTTGCGAGACTATTTTAACAGCAAGCGAGATGTTACGCTTTACAACACCACCTGTAAAGCGGATCTTGACTACACGCCCTTGGATTTGTCCTCAGAGGAGGCCTTGAATATCAGGGCATAAACCATAGAGGAATTAGAAACGCAATGGAGACAGAAAGCCATCCAC
>CAKNXH010050545.1:0-11259 GCA_932178445.1 Andricus quercusramuli
AAATAAAAATGCTGCTTTTTTTAACTTGTAATATAATTGTTTTAATTTTTTCCGGTATCTTAGAATATGAATGTATATACTAATTTGATTAATAATTCACATTTAGTAGTAATATGTAAATTGTGTGTACATAGTTATGTATAAATTTATTTAAAAAATTTTTCTAAATAATTTAAAATAAATAATTAAAACATTACAATATAATATAATACATATTATGGTGGTCGAGAAAAACGAAATTTTTTTTTTTTTTATGTCTCACCCTGGAATAATTTTCCCATGAGAGGGTGAGGCTTTCAAAAAATCAAAAATTCATTAAGTTTTTTGTTTATGCAAGGGTACTGAATTAGTCTTTCAACACTTCCTTCTAACATACATGTTTTATAAAAACTTATCCTCACTATTTACAATTATTTACACCTATTTACATAAAATCTTATATCTAACGCCTTAAATCTATTTTTGACGATAGCGCCATGTGGGACGTGTCATCGAACGAGTGAGCGAGTGATCGAAAGCGAGAGTGCAAGCGAGAGAGAGAGAGAGAGAGAGAGCGGTAACGCAAACACATCTTAATTTACTTATACTATTACATAATCATCACTTACAATTCTTTACGCTTCTAATTTAAGCTACTTCCGTTTCCTTTTTTCTCTCACTTCTCTTGTACCTCCATTTTGCCATTTCTTGCATCCATTCTTTCATTCTTTTCCAATTGCTCCCCTAGCATCCTCTAACTCGTTCATCCACTCTTCCCCCGAACCATCCTTACCACATTCTCTTGACAGCTTCCTTCATCCTCCATTCCTCTCCCACATCCTTCCCATACATGCTCCCATGTTTCCTAATCCCTTTCACATATTCTGCAATTCCTGTTATCTTTCTTTTCCCAATACATACTTGCCCTTACCTCGTTTCCCAATCTAAATCTTGCTATTCTTGTCCATCTTTTCTCTCCCTATCCCTTTTCTAAATTCTTTGGTACTCCTTCTTTTTTTATCATCTTATACCATATATTATATTTTGATTCCTCAATCATCCCCCATCTTTCTATTAATTGTCTTTCTCTCTCCCTTTTTTCCACTTCTTCATAGTTGACTCGAGTCCTGTCTTCTATATTTCTAGCCTTAAAGAACTCCCTCTTTTCTTCCTCCCATCTCGTTAATTCAATCGCCCTCCCTCTCCTTCCTTCTACCTCCATCAAACACTTTCTCGCCAACTCCCCTCCCTTTCCCTCTCTCAGCTTCGTTTCAAAATTCCATGCCCTCTTTCCCGCTCTAGTACTTAATTTAAACCTTTGTGCCTCTTCTCTCACCATATATCCCGGCGTTCTCCAGTCTACCCCTAGCGTCCACCTAATATACCTTTCTTGTAAACTTTCAATCTCTTTCCTTTCTTTCCATCCCCATATCTCTGCTCCATAACCTAATACCAGCCATACCAGCGTAACAAATAACCACATTCTCCTTCTCCAATTTTTTTTCAATCTTCTTTTTCCTATTCCCCATATCTGTTTCATTACTCCTGCTGCTTTTTTTATAATTTCTCTTATATGAGCTCTATGATCTCCATTTGCTTGCAAGGTACATTTAAATTCAACTTTTTTCCATATAAGTATTTCTCTAATCCGGTAATTAAGGGCATGTGACACAGTCAAATACCTACATTACCGACCTCACTTTTTCAATTTTCCGAATTTTTTTTTTAATCTAAGAACTTTTTTTGTAAATAAAATATCGGGCTGAAACTTTGGAAAATGTATGAGAAGACGATAAACTACGTGTCCGTACTTTATTCGATGAGGAATTTGCAAAAAATTATTTTCGAAGAAATTAAAACTGGGTGCTTTTTTTGAACCTAAGAACTTTTTTTCTAAGTGAAATATCGGCTCCAAACTTTGAGAAATGCAAGAGCCAACAGTAAAGTACGTTTATGTACATCATTTGAGTATAAGAGATGCAAAAAGGAAAATTCTAACTAAATCTCAAAAACTGTTGCCAGTTCGGTCGGTAATCGCGATGAGCACAAAAATGCGAAGTCTGGCGGCCACTAAACGAGGCCAATAGCGATTTTAATACTTACATAATTCGACATTGAAACAACATATTTAACTGAACTTTTATACTGGACATAACTTTTAAAAAATATTATTTTTAAAACACCGTATCATCAATCTTTGACAGCGCGGACCCCATATTCCGGATTTAGACGAGCCAGCTGATAGAGCCTCGATTAGTGGCCGCCGGATTTCGCATTGTCGTGCCCATTGCAAAAATACCGACCGAACTGGCAACCGAACCGGAGTTGACATTTAGTTGGATTTTATCTTTTTGCATCTTTCATACTCAAACAATGTACATAAACGTACTTTACTGTCGGCTCTTGCATTTATCAAAGTGCGAAGCCGATATTTTACTCATAAAAAAAGTTCTTAGGTTCAAAAAAAATTCGGAAAATTGAAAAAGTGAGGTCGTTAATGTAGTTATTTGACTGTGTCACATGCCCTTAAGCCCGCCATCCCTTCTTCATCCTCTGCCATCAACACTATATCGTCTGCGTACGCCAGTGTATATATCTTTTCGTTCCCTATCCTAACTTCTCCCCACCCTTTTCTCTTCATTTCTTCTTCTAAGTCTGATATTAATATATTAAATAAAAGTGGGCTCAGAGGACATCCTTGCCTTACCCCTCTCACCAATCAGAAACTATCTCCCACTTGCTCTCCTACATTTACCTTGCTTTTTATCTCTCTAAAAATTTCCGATACTCTCTTTATTAATCCCTCTCTTATCCCCTTTTTCACCATAACTGTTTCTATCTCGCCTCGGTCTAATGAGTCAAACGCCGCCTTCAAGTCCACGAACACTGCTATTATTGCCCCTTTCTCCCCTTTAATCCTCTTATTTACTAAGTAGTTCAGAACATATATATTGTCCATTACTCCCATCCCTTTTCTAAACCCTGTCTGATTCGGAGGCTCTATCTTTTTCTCCTTAACTTCTTTTTTTAACCTCTCCGATAAAACAGTCACATATACTTTATACAGTGTTGGCATTAGTGTCACTCCTCTATAATTTTTAACCTCCTCCCCTTTGCCTTTCTACACTATTGGTATCACTGCTCCTTCTTTCCATAACTCTGGCCACCCCTTTCCTCTCCATACTCTATTGCACATTATCCATGCCCATTCCTTTAATTCTGTCCCCCCATATTTCCATACTTCATTTTGAATCTCATCTATACCAGGTGCCTTTCCATCTTTCATCATCCCTAATTCCTTGACTATTTCCTCTCTTGTAATGTCCTCCTCCTCATCTGTTTCCCTACCATCTCTTCCTCCTTCCCTAACTTTCTTCTCTACCCCTCCTAGTAATTCCATAAAATATTTTTTTCATTCTATCATCTTAATATCCTGGTTTACTCTTTTCCTTCTTCTTCTCTCTTTATTTACCACCTTCCAAACCTCTTCTTCCGCCCTAGCCTTCTCCGCTTATTCTTCAAACCTTTTATTTTCCTCCTCTTTTTTTTGATCACAGAACTCAGTATACTCCTTCTTTTTTCTCCTATATTCTTCTCCACTACTTGTCCCTTTTCTCCATTTTCTTAATACCCTTCTCACTTCCTTCTTCTTCTGTTTACAATCCTCATCCCATCCACTTCTATCCCCTCCTTCGCTAACTTCTTTTTTGCTTGTGCACTCTAATGCCCCTTTTATTTCTCTTACCATTATTTCCATTTCCTCGTTTACATTTCCTTCCCCCATTTTGATATTCCTGACTTTTTCTTTAAACTGTTCTTTACCTTCCATTGACCAATCCCCTCTTCCTGCTCTTTTTACTTTTGCTTCCTTTTTAGCCTTTTTGTTATTACTCATTTCTCCCTCTACCGTCACTATTATGGGAAAGTGATCCGAATCTACATAGTTCCCCACCTCTAGTTTCTTAACCTTCTCTCTTACTTCGTCGTCCACTACCACATAATCAATTACCGTTCCCCTCTTTCCTCCTGAACGTGTATATTCCCCTTCCTCATCCCCCTCTATACTTCCGTTTAGGATAAACCATCTTATCTCCCCTAGGCTCTTTAACAACTTCTTTCCCTCCCCATTCAGTATCTTGTCTTTGGATTTTCTTCCTCGCTTTCCATCCCATTCCCTTCCTCCGCTATCTCCTGTTCTCGCATTAAAATCACCTCCTATTATTAGCCTACTCTCTTGCTTATTTTCTTCCATCAGTTCTCTCATCTCCTCTGATTATTCCTGCATATCACCGTTCACATAAACCCCCACTATCCTCCACCTCTCTCCTCCCATATTTGTCTCTTGTACTATTAATCCTTCTTCATGTTCTTTCAACTCTTTTTTATCATTCTCTGTTGTGCATTCGTTCCTTACTCCCATCACCATTCCTCCCATTGCTCTGCCCTTTTTATTCTTCCTCTTTGCATTTTGAACCTGCCATTTGTAACCTCTTGGTAATCTTCCCCTTACTCTATCCCATCCCTTTTCATCTAGCCAAGTCTCCATCATCACTACTACATTCCATCGTCTCAAATTCCTCATAAACTCCCTATCCTTTCTTTCTAAGCCTGCTATATTCCAGTAGCATATCCTCCAATCTTCCCTACTTTCGTTTCTTGTCTCTTTTGGTTTTTCACTATTTCTTCTTTCTTTACCTCCTGCTCCTTCCTCTCCTAGTTTCCCGATACCTCATTTTTTACTAACTTCCCTGTCCTCATCCCAATTCCACCATACACCTTCTATCTGTATTCTCCCATACCTAACCCATGTTTTTCTTCCTTTTTTCCTTTCCTCTTCTGCTATTTTCCTTAACCTATACTGCATGTTCCATCCTACCCATGTCAAATCATCCTCTATTCTCTCAGAGCTTTCATATAACATCCTCTTCTTTGTCATCACTTCCCTCTTATGTTCCCATTTCTTCAGTTTCACTAGTACCATTCTCTCCCCTTTTCGCTCTTCCCTTCCTACACTTCGCACTTCCTTTATCTCTACCTTAGCATCAATCCTTTTTAGTTCTTCTTCCACTCCTTCCTCAGCTCCTTCCCCTCTAATCTTAGACCCTTTATCACTATGTTTCTTTTTCTTTGTATTTAAAACATTTTTTGTATTATTTTGTAATTTTTCATTTTTGGTAAATTTCTATTTTTAAATTGAGCAAAATGAACACTTCGGTTTGTCTATTATTGAAAAAAATAACTAATGCTTCCTCTATGAGGAAGCAAATACATTTGCTAACGGAAAGCAGAGTGCTCGTGAAATGAGTACCATATAATTATAAATACAAAGTGGAAACACTCGAGATTGAATTCACAGCTAGTTTTTCTATTCTTTGTTCTATTTTCCTCAGCCTTTCCTTCTCCTTATTCCTACGCTCCCCACCTCCAAACTCACGGTTTGAGCTTTCAATTTTTTTTATTTTACCTTCCAACTCCTCTATCTTTTTACTAGGCTCTTCCTTTTTTTCTAGTCTTTGCTCCAACAACTGCATCCTTTTCTCTAGCTTTTCCCTGACTTCTTCCCATTTCCTCATTTCCTTCCTAAGTTCGGCCATTTCCTGTCTAATTTATTTCCTTATTTCCTCCACCCGTTTCTCCTGCTCTTCTTCATACATCCCCATTACTTCTATCATCATTTCGCTCATTTCTTTCAATCTTTCCTCTTCCATCGCACCTTTATCCTCATCTCTGACTCTTTCTGCCCCCTTATTTTTCTCATCCTTCTCAACAAAGCTATGTTTTTCCGGCGGCGATCTGTACATTTTTGGATTTTTCAAGCTTGCCCCTATATCTTCCTTGTCTTCACTGCTTCCCCGCTCCTCTCTCTTCCTTCTAATGAATGCCTCAATTGATCCCACGCTTTTCGCCCTCAATATATCCTTTTATACCGTTTTCCTATACTTTCGCCCTGCCCTCCTTTCTTTGTTCACCCCTTTCGGTGTACTGAAAACTTCGTCATCCAAATACCTGCTTTCCTGACTAGTATTCGCTCTGCTAGCCATGAATCCAATTCAAACAATCCCGCCTTCTATCGTTCTCTGTCTCCATCTACCGCCGCGTCTACCTGCCTTGCCTTTCTGCTTCTCTACCCTGCCTCTCTACGATACGCTACGACCAACCTGGTCCTCCCACCCTGTCACAAATCTCAAACCCACCTAACCTCAACTTCCACACAAATCTGTCAGCACCAAATTTCACCGCTGCCACACACTTTCACGCGGGAAACGGAATTCCTAGTCGTACAATTCCTTTTTCCATTAATTATTATAATATTCTTTTGAAACTGTTCGTGTCAAATGAAATTTCTTAATACCATACAAGCTTTCTTTATTTCTCTTTATATGAAGAAGAAAAAATAACTATAGAAAAAATCGTGTAAATGTGAGAATTGATACAAAAACTTTCGTAATTCCCAAGAAAAATAATATTATAAAATGTTTGAAACAATTCTTTTTCTTGCAATCCTATTCAAAGAATTAAATTTCATTTTACTTTCATTGTTCCCATTTTTAATCATAATAATTGCCTTATTGAATTTCTTCACATGTAATTAATAACAAATAATAAATTATTTACACAAATTACTCATAAATCTGAATTTATAATAATTAGATATCAATTTTATTTTATTTAAAGACAAAAAAAACTGTATTTTCATTTAGGGAATATAATCTATACGATACACAGTACTTAACTTAAAGTTCAAGTATCATATTCATTGAAATGTTATTCAAAATAACTTAGCACACTACTAACCATTATTTTAAAAATATTACTTAGTAAATGCAACAGATTTTCTATATATTTTGTAAATTTCTAAAGTGTCATTTTCATATTCTCCTCGAAACTCGCGCGAAACTGTCAAAAGTGTCGTCTGCTATGCTCATCTTTTCCACATTTTTATAATTTTGAGAGTAACTGGAACATTTAGAACCGAAAAAGTTTTTGTACAAGTTTAGCATAGGGTATGTCCTACATACTACACCACTTTTTTCTAGAAAAAAACTTTCCTGATGGGGATATTTGGGTCTGACCGCGTTTTACCAACTTTTACCGTCATGACCGGTAAGGTCAGGCATTACCACAGTCAGGCCGAGCAGTGCCCATCACTAATTAGTAGGTGGTTTGAACTTATTAAAAATGTTGTAAAACATAGCAAACGTGACACCGAACGGCAGTCGCTCCAAAAATGTGTTTCGGGTGTCGGGTGTGATAGTGAGTTCAAATCACCTGCGGATATTCAAACAGACTGTAAAATTATGGTCTGCCTGACAATGAAGCAAAAATGGTGGATGGTACACGGAGAAACTTTGTACTGGAAAAGTTACTAAATTAGGTTACAATTGAGGGACAAAGGCGATAATTTGTATATTTTAATACAGTGTTAGTAAGCTGTACTATTTTCGTATGAAAGTTTCGTGTTAATGATACCAAGTCTTAGTATTTTCTGTAGAAAAATCCTAGATAGGATAAATTAGTAGAGACATTATTAAATTGTATTAAAAGAATAGAAGTAATAAGTATCTAAAATGAAATAAAAGACTAAATTTGTAAGAGGAACTACTATTGTCTGTATGAATATGAGTTGTACCATGACACTTCCTATTTCTTGTATTATAGAGTAAGAGAAATTCGGTAGATTTCTCTGGAATATTAGTAATAAATTACTTAAATGTTAGTAAGCGAGCCTAGCGTTGGACCGAGCGCAGCCGAGTGTAAACGATGTGAGCCGAACAACACAACGGCCGCCGCTATGTTTACCAGATGTAATTCCATTTCATATCCGAATAATTAATAATGCAACTAAAATTACATTTTAATAAATAAAGAATGTATTATTAAATAAAAAACAAATGTACACACTTTTATACACTGCAAAAAATGGTTAGTTGTGACAAGAAGCTCTTTATTAGTAGAGATGGTATTAGATGCGACAACCACTTTGATGGTAAAAGTAACTAACCATTTTAGTGCGGCAACAAGTCGCCGTTAGTGATCCTACGTAGGTTATATTAGTAACGATAGTAATTCTAGTCACAACAAATAAAGTAGTCACATTTACCACCAATTTATTTTCCAAGAACTAAAAGTAGTAGCAGTTACAAGTTTTTCTCCTTGGCGACATTGGCAGAACTGAAACATGAGCAGTGCTGCCAACATTCGCACCGAAATATCGCGTCATGTTATCGATCGTCGCCATTTTTATCTTAACCTTTTTGTGAATTGTACAGTAGTGACAAAGCACTCCAATATAAGGCCGACTTATCTGGTTCTTCCTAAAACTGTTGGCTCACGCAGTTTCTCAGCACACAGGCAATGTTAACAATGCGTGGCCACTCCGCACCATTCATCCAAAGACAAATTTAGTGCACGACTACTGCGAGGCAACCCCCGAAACTGGCCTTGTATGAATTTTTGTGTTCTTGTTCTCCTATCGAGTTCTTGTGTTTCGGAATTATAGTGATTTTTCATTAACATCCCGACGGGCATGTGGGTGCGTATTTCGGCATGACGTTTTATCAGGACCTGGTCTCTATAGGAAGTCCTAAGGACGCTCTTGTGTCGACTATAGAGAAATTATAGTAAAATTTACTATAATTTCACTACTGAGAAGTTCTAACTTCGCAATAGTCCACGACCCAGTCATTTTAATAGTTAGAACTATTAATTTAAATAGTGAAACCCACTAATTTTAACAGTAAGGACTACTATTTTGAATAGTAAAACTTACTAATTTTTATAGTGAGGATTACTACTTTAAGTAGTGAGATCAACTAACTTATTTGTAAGACTAACTAATTTAATAGTAGGACTTACTAATTAAAGTGGTAAGGCTTACTACCTGAAAATAGTATGTACCATCTAAAGTTGTCGCGACAACAAGTAAAGTAGTAAGGACAACTACTACCAATCTTGCGAATAAAAGTAGTAGCCCCAACCAGTTAAATAGCAGCGGCATATTTTACAAACTAAAGTAGTTGGCCCTACTATTTTATTAGTTGTCCCAACCAACTATTTTTTTCAGTGTATGTACAATTAATTTCTACAGTAATAATTGACTTTGTCTTCACAATTATTTTATTACAGAATTTTTCCTTCTTTTAGTTGTTTCCTATTTAAGTACACTAAACAAATATTACTTCAGATTTTAAAATTTTTAATTAAAAAATCTAATGCATTGATTATCATCATTGCGTTTAAAATGAACTAACTGTCAATTAAAAATTTTAATTTCATGATTTTAACTAAAAAATTGTTCATTTTGAATATTTTTATTTTAAAATATAAATTTTATTTCATTTTCAACTTGCTAATTACAGTTTGGAAATCTTCAGTTCAGATCCTTCTTTCAATAAATTATGATAATTCGAAAAATTACAATTGAAAAACAAGCCCCATATTAAGTGCAAAAAATTATTTTAAAATCTTGTTATTAGGATATTTGATTACGTTATAAGATATGGTGCTTAGAATTTGAAAAATGCCATCTCTGTGAACAATCAATGAATGATTTAATGAAAATTAATTGAAGTGCTAGCATTTAATTCATAAAGGCGATAAATTTTTGAATCGCATAATCTGGTTTAGCAGGATGGAATATCGCCGTGCTGCATCGTCGGAGACCCGTGTTCGATTCCCACAAGCCTTATGTTAATCACATTTTTCTGTTTCAGCTTGTAATATAATATTTCTGTATGTATATAATAAATGTATAAACTACATTTATACAATCATATGTACTGTACAATTGCAATTTAAATAAATATAATCATGTCGAATACATAGTTTGGTATCCTATACTCTTATAGTCAGCATGTAAGTCGTATACTTGTGTCAAAGAGTAATTGTGTCGTGACCTTCAACGCGACAGAGCGCGTGTTGGGTTTATTTTTTTCGTCCGCTAATCCGGCTGTACCAATTTTTACTAAGTCATTTACTAAATGAGTGCGCCGGTCTCTCTCGACGTCACTACAGAAGTTTGCAAATATTGCAATCTTCTGCAGATATTAATGCAAGAAATTTAGAATTTTCTTCTGCCGAAATTAGTAAGTGGCTGTAATACATTGATTGCTGGTTTACTACAGAGGTTTGTAAATACTTCAAACCTTTTTTGAAATAAATGTAACATTTTTAGATTCGATTCCAATTAATGTTGTAGTTCGGCATGTAGTTACCAGTTACTACTCGAAGTAGTAAACATTACAAAAGTTCCGCTCTGTCCCTCCATTGCAAACTAGAAATAGTAAAATCTAGTATGATTTTTAGCAAATAATACAGCAAAAGGTTTCTCTGTGTACTTCGTACTATCTAAAACATCAAACTGACCATCTAAATTTTGATACTTCAAGTTTGACTATCCATTTTTTTCCATGTAGAAGTGCTGGCCTCGTGTGGCCTCGACCCGTGTGGAAAAATTTCGTGGCAGTCTTGAATCATGCTGAAGCCAGTAAAGTTTTCCTCAAGCCTTTCTATTCACGCAATACTAGCCTGGCACTGTCTAGTTACATTCTCATCATAATGAGAAGGTATTGGTTTTATGTGAAAAATGACTTTCGCGGATTCCATCAAATGTCGACGTTTTGAGGCCCCCTGAGTCAGAAAAAATAGTTTTTACGTCGGTGTCTGTCGTTGTCGTCGTTGTCGTCGTTGTCGTTGTCGTTGTAGTCTGTAAACACGATAACATTTGAAAAAATTATCCGATTGGATTGCCCCTTGGCACACTTCACAAGAGTGTGAAAAGAAAGAACGAGTTCGTCAGCCAGTTATTTTGGACAAAATTTCAAAAAGTTGTAACATTTTTGAAATTTCTGTGACCATTTTTTTTCGAAATTTGAAATTTTTATTCACGGCTCTTTATAGCACATGAAAATTCGAACGATTTATCTTCATGACTTTTTCCGATAAAAGTAAAATTGACAGAGCTATAGCATTTTCAAAATCCAAAAAAACAAACTTTTATTGCACAAAAAATAATGAAAAATTCAAAAATTTAATTTTACGGTCAAACTATGCAAGTTAAGACAAATGATGATTGAACAAAAATTGTGCACTCAAAAAAGATCTACAAAGGGTCTAGCCGGATAAGATAGTCAAATCTGCCTTGTAGGGAACCTCTATAACTAAATACATCCTCATATTCGGAATGTATAGAAACCCCTTTTCCTAGATTTTCAGACCCCTAGATCCCCATGGGGCAACATGGGACACCATAGAGTGCTGGCGAGTTTTTTTGCAATATCT
>CAKNXH010050546.1:0-13873 GCA_932178445.1 Andricus quercusramuli
TTCTGAAATATTTTCATAACTTCTAAACCATAAAAATATTTGTTTAATATTCGAAATGTTTCTAATTTTGTTAGAGTTTTTCCTATTGCCAAAAGAAAAAACTACTGAATTATGAAAATGGGCCTAAAATCTTCTCCATTTCTCGACGAAATTTTAAGAAACCATTTCAAATTTTTTTAAATCTTGAAATAAAAATATTTTCTTCAAATTAATTTTATAAAAGAAATATTTTTTAAATGCTTCTAGGAATCTTCAGAAAATGTTTGCATTCTCTTTAAATCTTTCAAATTTCTTAAATGGCTTCTACATTTTTTCGAATTCTTCCAAAATGAACACTTTATTTTAAACTTACACTAACTTTGAAATTCTTTTTTTTAATCTTCTATATTCATTTTTGAAATTGTAGGAAATCATTTTAAATGTTTCGAATTCTTTTTCAATCTCCTCTTAAAATTTATTTTCAGAATAGAAAATCATTTTATATTTTCCCAGAAATCTGAAGACAATTTTTTTATTCTCTTGAAATCTTTCAAAATTCTTAAAAAGTTTCAATATTTTTGTCGATATATTTAAAAATCTACATTTTGTTTAAAATTTTTTGAAATATTTCAATTTTAAATTATTTTTGAATATTTTTTTAAAATGATTCAAGTTTTTCCTGGAATAAAAAAAAAATCTTTCAAAATTGAAAAATGTTACACACTCCTGTCCGAAATTTTAGGAAATCATTGAAAAAGTTTTGAAATATTTAAAAAATTATTTGTACAAAATAAAAAAATCTAGGCATTTTTAGAAACAAATTTCGTTCGTTTGAAACTTAAAAATTTTTTTTTTCGAAATCTTTAAAAATCTTCATATTGTTTTAAACATATACAAACTTGAAACAAAATTAATCTTCTATATCTATTCTTTTTTGAAATTTTAAGAAATCATTTAAAATGTTTTGGAATCTTTTTCAATTTTCTCTTAAAATTTATTTTATTTTTAAATCTTCAAAAATCTACATTTTGTTTAAAATTGTTTGAAATCTACAAATTTTAAATATTTTCGAATATTTTCAAAACTTTGACACCTTCTAAGTATCTTTTGAAATGATTCGAATTTTTCCTGAAATTTTTTTTTATCCTGCAAAATTAAAAAAATGGGCTTAAAATCTTTTAATCTACTCTCCGAAACTTTGGGACATGATTTTGAATGTTTTGAAATCTTTAAAAAAAATATTCTCTTAAAATTAATTTTCAAAAATAAAAAAATCTTCATTTTGTTTTAAACTTATTCGAGATTAATTTTTTTTAATCCTCTATATTCTTTTTCGAAATCTTTTTCAATTTTCTCTCAAAATTTATTTTTCAAAATAAAAAATCATTTGAAATTTTCTCAGGTTATCTTAAGTTATTTTTTCGTTCTCTTGAAACATATCAAAAATCTTGAAAAGCTTCTTTTTTCGAAATCTTTAATAATCTACAGTTTTTAAACACTTTTTGCAATAAAATCTGTTCAAAACTTCTAAACCATAAATATATATATTTTTTATTTTGAATTTTTCTTAATTTTGTTTAGAATTCTGCATAAACTTACTTCAACTTGAATTTTTTTCATCTTCTATTTTCTTTTCCGAAACCGTAGGGAATTATTGGAAACGTTTTGAAATCTTTTTCAATTTTCTCTTAAAATTTATTTTAAAAGTTAAAAATTAATTTATATTTTCCCAGAAATCTCAAGACAATTTTTGTATTCTCTTGAAACCTTTCAAAATTCTGAAAAAGTTTCTTTTTTTTTTAATCTACAGATTTTAATTAAATTTGGAATATTTTCAAAACTTCGCCACCTTCTAAGTGTCTTTTAAAATGATTTGGATTTTTTCTGAAAAAAAGGTTATAGTAAGGATGAAATGACAAATCTTGGAAAGAAATATTTATGAGAACAATGTTAAAAATATCAAAATGTATTTAACTAATTTAATTTTTCCTCTGACTTTTTTATATCACGCTGAATGGATTTCCAACGATCTAAGTACATCCAATTTTTAAAAATAAATAATGGCGGAAATAATTGAAAAATCATTAAAAATTATTTTAAAATGTAACATGTTTTACAAAAAGATTGTTTGTTCTTTTTGGCATATGAAACTAAATGTTTAATCTTTCCCCTATTTCCATTATAGGCCTATACTGAATTTCCTAAAATATTTTTTCTAAGGGAACTTCGAATTAATAAACAGTACGAAGAATGTGAAAAAAATACACATTATTTTGTCAAATTAATCATAGGTGCTATGCAATGACGTCGATTATGGAAAATACTAAACAAGCTGATGATGAAATCGAGGCTTCCATGAGACTTCGATTATCCGAGGATACCGTAAATAATTCTTCAATTGAAGAACAAAAATCTGAATCTGCTCCTCCCGAATTAACTCCAGAGACAGACAATGAGGATAAGGATAATTCTCTGATCGATGATGAGCCTCCCATGTTGATCCCGGAAATAAATTCAAAAGAGATACAAGATCCGGAAGTCAGGAAATTTGTTTCGAATTTGTCCCCAAAAGTAGAGAAGAGTGAAGAAAATCCTTTAAACGAAAAAGAACAGGAAGAGTATTTTAAATTGGTGAAACTAGAGGAGGAATTGGACGAAGAGCTTTCAAAATTAAAAACTGAATTGGATTCCGCTCCTTCGAAACAGACAACGATGAATTATCTTCATGAATATAATAATATTAAAGACGCAACTCAAGTCGTTTTGAGCGCTTTAGCCACGATGAGGGAAGTCACGATGGCGAGTCTTCATCAAGAATTTAATTTGCCGACTACTGACGAATGATTTATGTTTTTTTTTATATTCTCATAGAAAAAAAAAATCGGCGTTGATATATTTAACATTTTATGATACGTTTTTTTCATTAATTTATAGTTATTTGTAAATTTCGTTTCGAGATTACATGAGCGAGATTTTGTATCTTCAAAAGTTAATTTTTTTGTTGATATAAAATATTTTGAGTATGTTTAGTAGGGCGGGTCGAACGTAGAAATTTTTTTTGGATTGAAAAGTTGCCTTTTAGGGTATCACATTTTTTTTAACGTAGCGGTCATAAAAGTAAAAAAAAAAACATAGAAAAAAAGTCGTAAATCTAGAAAAACATCTCGATTCTTTCCGACCGTTTTGGAGAAAAATTGAAAATAAAATTAAAAAATGTTTCTTTAATATTATTTAGGCAAAAATCAATTTTGTAAATTAAAATTTCCAAACAAGTAATTTTATTTCATAATAAAATTTATTTCTTGATGTTTCAAAAAATTATTGATAAAATTTTAATTTTTCTTTAATATTGGGAAATAATTCTGTTCTTAACATTTTTCTAACTCACTATAATTTATAATTTTTTCACATTTTTAAATAGACAAGAAAAATAAAATTATTTACAAAAACTTTTTTTACGAATTCTAAAAAGAATTTTGAAGCTTGTTAATAATTTTGAAAGATTTAAGATTAAATTTTTAAAAATATTTTTCGGAAAATTTTTAATTGTTTTGGTTTTATTTTAAAAGAGTAGTTTTAGATTTTAAAGATTTCAAAAAATTCAGGAATTCAGGAAAATTAAATTTTGAAGGATGCAAAGAGAATCAAAAAAACTTTTTTAAGATTCCTGGGAAAATTCAAAGTAATTTTTAATTTTTTAAAAATTAATTTTAAAAGAAAGTTGAAAAAGATATCAAAATTATTTTTGATGATTTCCTAAAATTTTGAAACTGAATTTAGAAGATTACAAATTTTTTAAATAATTCGAGTAAGCTTAAGAGATATTTAAAAGCTTTAAAAATATTTAAAAATAATGATAAACTTGAAAATATTTTTAAAATTTCTTCACAAAATGTAAATTTTTGACAATTTTGTAAAAAATGTAGATTTTTCATAATTTTGAACGGTTTCAAGCGAATAAAAAAATGTTCTCAAGATTCATGAGAAAATTTCAAATTAATTTTTTTTTTGAATTATAAGAGAAAATTGACAAAGATTTAAAAAGATTCTAAATTATTTTCTGAAATGATGAAAAAAATTTTAAGTAAAATTTTTTTATTTTCATATATGAAAATTACAAAATTACAAAGTTTTAGAAAAAATTCGAATAAGTTCGAGAGATATTAAGAAGTTTTGAAACGAGTCAAATGTAATTAAAACTTGTAAATATTAAAAAAAAGAAAAAATGTAGATTTCAAAAAAATAAGATTTTCAAGAATTTTGAAAGTTTTCAAGAGAATAAAAACGTTTTATTTATATTCGTAGGAAAAATTAAAATAATTTTTTATTTTTTTTGAACAATTTTTAGAAAATTACAAATTTATATTTATTTTTAGAAAATTTAAAAAATATTTGATACAATTTCAAAAGTTTTCTAACAATGTGGAAGATTTCAGGCAATTTGTTTGATTTTGAATGATTTTTCATAATTTTAAGAAAAAATTTAAGTCAGTTTAAAAGATAGTTAGGAATTTAAAAGGGTTTAAAATGATTAAAATAATTAAAACTTCTATAAATTCAAAAAAAATGTAGATTTTGAAAAAAAGCTTTTTAAGAATTTTAAAAGGGTTCAAGAGAATAAAAGAATTTTCTTTATATTCCTAGGAAAAATTAAAACGATTTTTTATATTGAAAAACTGTTTTAAGAGAATATTTAAAAATATTTCAAAACATTTCAAAAGATTTCCCAAATTGTGAAAGAAGAATCTGAAAGATTTTGAGACAAGTTTTGTAATTTTGCAGATTTAAAAAAAAATCAGGAAAAATTCGAATAAGTTCAAAAGATATTTGAAATAAAAGTTCTGAACTTATTTAAAACAGAATTTCCTCAAGATTCATGGGAAAATTTTTAATGATTTTTTATTATGAAAAATAAATTTTAAGAGAAAATTGAAAAAATTGCAAGCAATTTCAAACGATTCCTTAAAATTTAGAAAAAGCAAAAATTTTAAATTTGGCAAGATTAAAATTTTGTAGAAGATTTGAAAAATTCATTAACAATTTCAAACCTAACATTTCTGGCAAAATTGGAAATAATTTTTTGTTTTGAAAAATTCAGTTTTAAAGAAAATTAAAAAACATTTCAATTTTTATGTGAACATTTTTCATGATTTTTTATTTTGATGAACGAATTAAAAAAAATTAAAAAGATTTCAAATGATTTCCTAAAATTTCGAAAAAAATTTCAGTTGACTTTAAATCAAAATGTTTCAATTTGGCAAAATTACATTTTTTTTTTAAATTTGAGTAAATTCAAGTGACATGTAGAAGATTTGAAATATTCATTAATAATTTTAAACTTGGAAAGATTTTAAAAAATATTTTTTAAATTTAGATTTTCAAAGCTTTTAAACAAAAACTGTAGAAGCTTTAAAAGAATTTTGAAAGGTTTCAAAAGAATAAAGTTTTTCTTCAAATTCCTGGAAAAATTTGAAATAATTTTTTTGTTTTAAAAAATTACGTTTTAAAGAAAATTAAAAAAAAATTCAATTTTTATGTGAAAATTTTTTTATGATTTTTAATTTTGATAAATGAATTTTAGGAACAAATTTAAGAAGATTTCAAGTGATTTCCTAAAATTTCGAAAAAGACTGTAGAAGACTTTAAAGCAAAATGTTTCAATTTGGCAAGATTAATTTTTTTTCTCTTAAATTCGTGTAAATTCAAGTGAAATGTAGAAGATTTGAAATATTCATTAATAATTTTAAACTTGGAAAGATTTAAAAAAATATTTTTTAAATTTAGATTTTCAAAAATTTCAAACAAAAACTGTGGAAGCTGTAAAAGAATTTGGGAAAGGTTTCAAATTAATAACAAATTTATCTTGAAATTCCTGGAAAAATTTGAAATAATTATTTTGTTTTTAAAAATTAAGTTTTAAAGAAAATTAAAAAAAAAATTCAATTTTTATGTGAACATTTTTAAATGATTTTTAATTTTGATAAATGAATTTTAGGAAAAAATTTAAAAAGGTTTGAAATGATTTTCTAAAATTTCGAAACATAGCGTAGAAGACTTTAAATCAAAATGTTTCAATTTGGTAAGATTTTTTTTTTTAATTCGAGTAAATGCAAGAGCTATGTAAAAGATTTTAAAAGATTCAAAAATAATTTTAAACTTTAAAAGATTTTTAAAAATGTGAAAAAAAAGGTTTGAAACAAAAACTTTAGAAGCTTTAAAAGAATTTTGAAAGGTTTCAAGAGAATAAAAAAATGTTCTCAAAATTCCTGGGAAAATTTGAAATAATTTTTTTGTATGGAAAAATAAAGTTTCAAAGAAAATTAAAAACATTTAAAAAGATGTTTAAAAATGTGGAAGATTTTAGGGAATTTAAAAAATTTGGAATGATTTTTAATACGAAAAATTGAAGTCAGGCAAGAGGTTTTGAAGAAATTAAAAATATTTTAAAACTTTAAAAGACATCTGAAAATTTACCAAATATTTTTATATTTCTTGCAAAGTTCTAAATATTTTTTCAACCGACATGAGTTTTTCCTAATATTTTCTAAACTGTACGAATTTTTTACGAAATTTTTATTTTGTATTAAAATTTTTTTTTATTTAAATCTCAAAGCGATGGATGATTTCGAAATCCATTTTTCAATTTCTTTTTTAATTTTTCTTCAATGTTGACAAAAAAAAATAGTGGAGGAAAAAAATGCTTTTTTCGACCCGTTCTAATTTTTAGTTTATATTAGGAAAATTGAGCTTAATTTTTTTCTTGGATTAATATTATTCCTAAGTTTGATAACTGTAACTCTGATAACTAAAGACTGATAAATAAAAGTAAGAGATGAATATATAAAAAAAGTTAATTATTGATTTCGAAATAAATATAGAGTCGAAGTAAAAGGACTTCTTATTTAAAAAATAAGAATAAAAAAAAGACTTCTCGAGAAGGGAATGAAAATTGAAATATTTAGCTGTATAATTATTTAATTGTTATTTTATTAGGCTTGGAGTGGTTCAATGTTTCTGAGGAATTATCAGTACGCAAAAATCTCGCTGGGAAGATTATAGTTTTGGATTTCTTCACGTATTGTTGCATCAATTGCATGCACATTTTGCCAGATTTGGATGCGCTTGAAAAAAAATATTCGATCGAGGATGGACTTGCTGTTGTTAGTATTTGAGTCGATTTTTAAAACATTTTTTTTTATGCAAATTAATTATGATGGATTCCACGCCAAAGATTTCCCTTGACAAAAATTTGGTTTGTAAGTTATTCTACTTTATTCATTTTGGACACTTTTTCAGTCTCTTATTTCAAATGATTTTTTATTTTTTTTCAAATTAATTTTAAGAGTAAGTTGGAAATGATTTCAAACAATTAAAAATGGTTTTCTAAAATTTCGAAATGGAATGTAGATCACAAAATTTTACATAACAACATTTTTTTTCAATTAATCAATTAATTAATTTTATTATTAATCAATTTCTTTATTATTTTATTATTTATATATTATATTATATATATATTTTATTATTTTATTTTTTAATTAATTAATTTTTTTTCTTCTTCACTTTCAGTAACACATATATGGGCAAAAAGAGTCACTGAATTCAAATCTGATGTTGGATTTTCAAAATTCAAAATGACGGATTCAATATGGCGGACATGAATTATTTAAAATGTTCAGATATTGATCAAATTGATACTCAGATTTTTAGGGTCGCTCAATTGAAATCTGGTGTTGGATTTTCAAAATTCAAAATAGCGCGCTATATTGGATCCGCCATATTGGATCCGCGGATCCAATATGGCGGACATGAATTATGAAAAACGTTCGCACCTTGATAAGATTGGTTATACTTATGTTTTGGGGGTCGTTTGATTGAAATCAGGTGTTGGATTTTCAAAATTCAATATGGCGGACGAAAATTATCAAATATGCTTAGAACTTTATCGGATTATCCATATTTGTGTTTTTGAAGTTGTTGAACTTATTGATTATATTGAATAAAAAAAATCCAATATCTGATTTAAAATTAGCGACCCCAGAAACCTATGTACCATCTATTTTATCCGGATCCAAACATTTTAAACATTTCATGTCCGCCATTTTGAATGTTGAAAATCCAACACCAGATTTCGATTCAGCGATCCCAAAAACCTGAGTATTACCAATTTTATCAAGGTCCGAATATTTTTTATAATTCATGTCTGCCATTTTGAATATTGATAATCCAACACCAGTTTTCGAATCAGCGACCTGAAAAACATAAGTATCGCCAATTTTATTAAGGTCCGAAATTTTTTAATAATTCATGTCGGCCATATTGGATCCGCGCTTTTGGATTTAAAAAATCCAACAACAGTTTTGAAATTAGCGAGCCCAGAAACCTATGTACTACTTATTTTATCCAGATCCAAACATTTTTCATATTTCATGTCCGCCATATTGGATCCGCCATTTCGAATTTTGAAAATCCAACATCAGATATGATATGTTGATAGATGTCGGATATGATAAAATAGAGAAGAGGGAATTAAAAAAGATAGACGGAAATTTAGATTGACAGAGTCATAGAAAAATATTGATGTGGATAGATACCCTGGCGAAAGTTTCGGATACGAATTCATTCCTAACCAATCCGGAGTCATCCGAATCATTCCGGAATCTGTATCCGAACCAATCCAAGTTAATTCGAATCAATACGAAAAAAGTTCTACATTTCGTTCGATCGAAATCGGTTAAAAATTAATCAGACTTAATCCGAATCAATCCGACCAAATTTTTTCGGATTTATTCAGATTCATTCGCATTGAAAATCGTATTCAATCCGACTTGGGATTAAATTGGATTCATTCGGATTGAAAATCATTTTAGGTCAATCCGAATTCGGATTCATTGGGATTGAATATTTGGTTCGGATTGGTTCGGATTGAACTAGATTGAGTCGGATTAAATTTTAACCGATTTGGATTGAAGGAAATTTAGAACTTTTTTTCGGGTTGGTTCAGATTGATTAGGGTTGGTTCGGATACAGATTCCGGAATAATTCGGAATGATTCAGAATGAATACCTATCCGATACTTTCGTCAGGGTGAAGGATAGGATGAGATAGAGAAGAGGAGATTAAAGAAGATAGACGGGAATTTAGATTGACAGAGAGATAGAAAAATACTTACATGGATAGATAAAGAATAGGATGAGATAGAGAAGAGGTGATTGACAAAGATAGACGTGAGTTTAGATTGAAAATAGATAGAAAGAAATTGACGTGGATAGACATAGGATAGGATAATTTAGATAAGGATAGACGTTGATTGATGTAGGATACGATGAGATAGTGAAGAGGAGATTGAAAAAGATAGACGTGAATTTAGATTGACAGAGAGATAGAAAAAGACAGGCGTGAATTATGATAGACGTGAACTGATGTTGATAGAGAGGTAGAATAAGATAGAAAAGGGCAGATAAAAGATAGAATTGAAAACAGATAGAAAAAGATTGACGTGTATAGACACAGGATAGGATGAGATAGAGAAGGATAGACGTTGATAGATGTATGATAGAATGAAATAGAGAAGGAGAGATGGAAAAAGATAAAGGGGAATTTAGATTGACAGAGAGATAGAAAAAGACTTACATGGATAGATAAAGGATAGGGTGAGAGATAGACATAGAATAAGATGATATAGTGAGGAGGGGATTGAAAAATATGGATGTGAATTGAGATTGAAAATGGATATAAAAAGATTGCCGTTGATAGATATATGATAAGATGAGATAGAGAAGGAGATATGGAAAAAGATAAAGAAAAATTTAGATTGACAGAGAGATACAGAAGACTTACATGGATAGACAAAGGATAGGATGAGATAGAGAAGGATAGACGTTGATAGATGCATGATACGATGGAGATTGATGTGAAAAGATATAGGATAGGATGAGATAGAGAAGCTTAGACGTTGGTAGATGGAGGATACGATGAGATAGAGATTAAAAAAGATAGACGGAAATTTTGATTGACAAAGAGATAGGAAAAGATAGACGTAAATTGAAATTAACAAAGAGATAGAATAAGATAGACGTGAATTGCGATTGACAATGAGATAGAAAAAGATTGACATGGATAGACATAGGATAGGATGTGATAGAGAAGAATGGACGTTGATATATGTATGATGCGATGACATAGAGAGAGAGCGAGAAATTATAAAAAATAGAGGGGAATTTACATTGACAGAGAGCTAGAAAAAGATTGACGTGGATAGACCTAGGATAGGATGAGATGGAGAAGGGGTATTGAAGAATATAGAAGTGAATTTAGATTTAAAATAGATAGGAAAAGATAGACGTGGTTAGTCAAAGGATAGGATGAGATTGACAAGTAGGGAATAAAAAATATAGTCGTGAATTTAGATTGGCAAAGAGATAGAAAAAGTTAAACGTGAATTAACGTAGACGTGAATTGATGTTGATAGAGAGGTAGAATAAGATAGAAGAGGGTAGACAAAGGATAGGATTGAAAATAGATGGACAAAGATTGACGTGGATAGACACATGATAGGATGAGATAGAGAAGGATGGACGTTGATGTAGTAGATGTAGTTGATGTAGTTGATGAATGTAGGATACGATGAGATAGAGGAGAGGGGATTGAAAAAGATTGGCGTGAATTCAGATTGACAAAGAAATAGAATTAGATATACGTGTGTAGACAAGGGATAGGATAATATAGAGAAGAGGAGATTAAGAAATATAGTCGTGAATTGAGTTTGACAATCAGATAGAAAAAGGTTGACATGGATAGACAAAGGATAGGATGAGATAGAGAAGAGGGGATTGAAAAAGATAGACGTGAATTTAGATTGACAGAAAGATAGAAAAAGGTTGACATGGATAGACAAAGGATAGGATGAGATAGAGAAGAGGGGATTGAAAAAGATAGACGTGAATTTAGATTGACAGAAAGATAGAAAAAGGTTGACGTGGATAGAGATAGGATAGGATAAGTTAGAGAAGGATAGACGTTGATAGATAAAGAATAGGATGAGATAGTGAAGAGGGGATTGAAAAAGTTAGTCGTGAATTAATATAGACGTAAATTGATGTTGATAGAGAGGTAGAATAAGATAGAAGAGGGTAAACAAAGGATAGGATTAAAAATAGATAGAAAAAGATTTACGTGTATAGACACAGGATAGGATGAGATAGAGAAGGATAGACGTTGATAGATGAATGATACGATGAGATAGAGAAGGAGAGATTGGAAAAGATAAAGGAGAATTTAGATTGACAGAGAGATAGAAAAAGACTTACATGGATTGGCAAAGGATAGGATGAGATAGAGAAGAGGAGATAAAAAAATATAGTCGTGAATTTAGATTGACAGAGATATAGAAAAAATTGACATGGATAGATAAAGGATAGGATGAGATAGAGAAGAGGGAATTGAAAAAGATAGACGTAAATTTAGATTGACAGAGTGTTAAAAAAAGATTGACGTGGATAGATAAAGGATAGGATGAGATAGAGAAGGATAGACGTTGGTAGATGTAGGATATGAGGAGATAGAGAAGAGGAGATTAAAAGAGATAGACGGGAATTTAGGTTGACAAAGAGATGGGAAAAGATAGACGTAAATTTAGATTGACAAAGAGATAGAATAAGATAGACGTGGGTAGACGAAGGATAGGATGAGATAGAGAAGAGATTAAAAAGGATAGACGGGAGAAAAGGGTTTTGAAAAAGATAGACGTGAATTGAGGTTGACAATGAGATGGAAAACGATTGACGTGGATAGAAATAGGATAAGATAAGTTAGAGAATGATAGACGATGATAAATGTAGGATACGATGACAAAGGATAGGATGAGACAGAGAAGAGGAGATGAAGAAATGTAATCGTGAATCTAGATTGACAGAGAGATAGAAAAAGATTGACATGGACAGAAAAAGGATAGGATGAGATAGAGAAGAGGGGATTAAAAAGATAGACGGGAATTTAGATTGACAGGGAGATAGAAAAAGATAGACGTGGATAGACCTAGGATAGGATGAGATGGAGAAGAGGGGATTGAAGAATATAGACGTGCATTTAGATTTAAAATAGATAGGAAAAGATAGACGCGGGTAGACAAAGGATAGGATGAGATAGAGAAGTAGGGATTAAAAAATATAGTCCTGAATTTAGATTGACAGAGAGATAGAAAAAGTTAGACGTGAATTAAGATAGACGTGAATTGATGTTGATAGAGAGGTAGAATAAGATAGAAGAGGGTAGACAAAGGATAGGATTGAAAATAGATAGGAAAAGATTGACGTGGATAGACACATGATAGGATGAGATAGAGAAGGATTGACGTTGATAAATGTAGGATATGATGAGATAGAGAAGAGGGGATTGAAAAAGATTGGCGTGAATTTAGAGTGACAGAAAGATAGAAAAAGATTGACGTGGATAGACATAGGATAGGATAAGTTAGAGAAGGATAGACGTTCATAGATGTAGGATACGATGAGATAGTGAAGAGGGGATTGAAAAAGTTATTCATGAATTTAGATTGACAAAGAGATAGAAAAAGACAGACGTGAATTGATGTTGATAGAGAGGTAGAATAATATAGAAGAGGGTAGACAAAGGATAGGATTGAAAGTAGATAGAAAAACATTGACGCGTATAGACACAGGATAGGATGAGATAGAGAAGGATAGACGTTGATAGATGTATGATACGATAAGATAGAGAAGTTGAAATAAAAAAATATAGTCGTGAATTTAGATTGACAGTGAGATAGAAAAACATTGACATGGATAGACATAGAATAGGATGAGATAGAGAGGAGGAGATTAAAAAATATAGACGTGAATTGAGATTGAAAATAGATAGAAAAAGGTTGACGTTGATAGATATATGATAAGATGAGATAGAGAAGGAGATATTAAAAAAGATAAAGGGGAATTGAAATTGACAGAGAGATAGAAAAAGATTGACATGGACAGACAAAGGATAGGATGGGATAGAGAAGATGGTATTGAAAAAGATAGACCTGAATTGAGATTGTCAAAGAGATAGAAAAAGATTGACATGGATAGATAAAGGATAGGATGAGATAGAGAAGAGGGGATTGAAAAGGATAGACGTGAATTCAGTTCGAAAACAGATGAAAAAAGATTGACCTGAATAGATATAGGATAGGATAAGTTAGAGAAGGATAGACGTTGATAGATGTAGGATACGATGAGATAGAGAAAAGGGGATTGAAAAAGATAGACGTGAATTGATGTTAACAGAGAGATAGAATAGGATAGACTTAGGCATACAAAGGATAGGATGAGATAGAGAAGAGGAGATTAAAAAATATAGTCGTGAATTTATATTGACAGAGATATAGACAAGATTGACATGGATAGATAAAGGATAGAATGAGATAGAGAAGAGATTAAAAAAGATAGACGGGAGAAAAGGGTTTTGAAAAAGATAGACGTGAATTTAGATTGAAAGAGAGATAGGAAAAGATTGACGCGGATAGACATAGGATAGGATGAGATAGAGAAGGATAGACGTTGATATATGTATGATACGAGGAGATAGAGAGAGCAAGAAATTGGAAAAGATAGACGGGAATTTAGATTGACAGGGAGATAGAAAAAGATTGACGTGGATAGACCTAGGATAGGATGAGATGGAGAAAAGGGGATTAAAGAATATAGAAGTGCATTTAGATTTAAACTAGATAGGAAAAGATAGACGTGGGTAGATAAAGGATAGGATGAGATAGTGAAGAGGTAATTAAAAAAGATAGACGTAAATGTAGATTGACAGAGTGATAAAAAAAGATTGACGTGGATACATAGAGGATAGGATGAGATAGAGAAGGATAGACGTTGATAGATGTATGATA
>CAKNXH010050551.1:0-19681 GCA_932178445.1 Andricus quercusramuli
AAGTGTGCCAAAATTCATTTGAAGAAAGGAAAGATTACTGGCGTTCCCAAGGACCCTGAGCTTGTGGATATAAGTGTTATTAGACATCTTAACACTGGAGAGACCTATACATACCTGGGCGTGCCTCAAAGCCGCATTCAGGACGTAACATCAGTGAAGGAGTCTCTCCGAAGCAGATACAAGCATCTTCTTCGACAGATTTGGTCTTCCAATCTGTCGGCGTTGAACAAGGTATCTGCGACTCACATGCTTGCCGTCCCGGTTCTACTCTACTCGTTTGGGGTGGTTCAATGGACGAAGAACGAGCTTAAGGCCCTTGATGTCACCACGCGTAAGATCATGCATATGCATAAAAGCTTGCATATCAATTCGTCAGTTCCGCGATTATACATTTCACGCCAGCAAGGCGGACGCGGACTTCTGAATCTCCAGTGTCTTCATAACCGAATTGTTTTGAGTACAGCTTACATCGTTGCGAATGGCAGAGATCCTCTCCTAAAGATGGTCAGAAACCACGAGATGATTGGCGAAGGGGCGTTCCTTTACAAAGCCGCGGAGCAAGCTGCTGAGACCCTTGGCCTGAATTTTAACATCAGAAGTGAGGAAAGTGCATTACTCCATCTAGATGCTTCGCGTCTAAAAGCCGAAGTAAAGAAAGCAGAGGTTGGAAAATTTCACCAAGAGCTACTCGACAAGCAAATGCACGGAAACTTTCACAGAAATGTAGAAAAACAGTCCTTGTCGAAGGAGCAAACTTTTGCTTTCCTCAAATCATCAGGGCTCAATTCAGGTACAGAGGGCTTTATTTTCGCATGCCAGGACGGTGTAATCTCCACCTTAGCATACCGCGCCCGCATTTTATGTCAAGAAGTTCCCAGTGATAGGTGCAGAGCGTGTCATGCACACGCTGAGTACCTAGAACATATACTATCGGGGTGTCCGACCCACGCAGGAACAACGTATATCTATAGACATAATGCGGCCCTAAGAGTACTTTATTACCACCTTTGTCGCTCTTACGGTGTTGGTCGCGACACTGCCCTGCCGAACGCTCCAAGGGTTATAGAGTCAATTGTCCGAAACGAGAAGTGCCATATTTTCTGGAACTACGATTTTCGGGCAGCAGTCTCCGTTGCGCACTCGAGGCCTGACATTGTTCTCCAAGACTTCGAGAAACGAACTATATTCGTGATCGAATTCTCGGCTCCATCCGAATACAACATCACTGCAAAGGAGAAAGAAAAAGAGGAGAGATATCAAGACCTTAAAAGAGAGCTGCGTCGACTGTACCCAAAATATTCGGTACGAGTAATTGTTCTTGTGATAGGTGCTCTCGGAGGTGTGAAATTATCGCTGGTTCGTAACCTTAAAGCCATACCCGCGTGCCAAAAATATGCCGAGGCTCTTGCGAGATGGATGCAGAAAGCTGTCATCCTTGGGTCGCTTCGTGTCCTCAAGACACACGAGGGTTTCGCCGGCCTGTCGTTGTGATTTCGTCGTGCCCTGTGACCACCCATCTCACGGATGTGAGACGTGGCCATAGGTGTATTTTACCGCGGTTCTACTGGGGGCCATTGACATTTTTTCCAGATGGCAGTTGCTCTTAGTGGTACCCTGCGGTGGTTGTTTAACTTTTTTTTAATTATATATATGCAGAAAGCTGTCATCCTTGGGTCGCTTGGTGTCCTCAAGACACACGCGGGTTTCGTCGGCCTGTCGTTGTGATTTCGTCGTGCCCTGTGATCACCCATTTCACGGATGTGAGACGTGGCCATAGGCATAGGTGTATTTTACCGCGGTTCTACTGGGGGCTATTGACATTTTTTTTTTTAGATGGCAGTTGCTCTTAGTGGTACCCTGCGGTGGTTGTTTAACTTTTTTTAAAATTATATATATATTTTAAGAACAGAATTTCTGAATTGGAAGTACGTAAGTTTTAACATTCTCGTATGTAACATTACTGAAATTCAAAGCCGTCTGAGACCACAAATGGCACTGGGTTGTTATTTCTTCTTTTTTTTTAGACAAGTGTATCGTCTGCTTGGCACACATTGGATCTGCCTCTCCTATGGCATTTCAAGTGACGACGCCAAAAAAGAGTTCGGCTGAGCCAAAATTAGTCTCTTTATATAGACCCCTTTCTTTTATTTCTCATGCACTCGATTTTTATATCGAGTGTCTTTAATTATTATAATTATATCTTACGCCTCAAGTTCCAAGCATTACCTAAACATTTTCAATATCTTCTGTGTCTTCTGTACTGACCATATACATTAGAATTTCGTACTTGAAATTCAAAACTGCTGGGTAAAAGATAAATTAGAAAATTTCTGTTGTATATTTAATTATATGTGAATATTTCCTAGAGAAATACGTTCCACAGGAAATTGTCACCCATTATAAATAAAGTGCAAGGAAAAGCACCTGAATGGAATGGTTATACAACCTTACAAGCATAAATAACCGAATGGAAGTGAAATCTATCAAGTGTCTGTAAAAAATCAGGTGTTTAGAAAAATAGACGAATAATTACTGACAGGAGAGACGTGAACTGTCTTTAAGTAAATTAAAAGAGGCTCCCACGCACGCAGTAAGGTCAACAGTCTCAGGAGCTTGATGATTTACTTCTTTTCTCCTTCATTGCAATACAGGTTTCCCTATTACTTAAGGAGTATATGCGGAATATGCTCATGTGTTAGTAGAATCTATTAAATGAGCTCTGAGAGTGACTTCATGGTACTTTTACATACGTGAATCACAGTTTGAAATTGGATAGAGTAGAGTGCATGCATAAATAAATTATAAATAAGTGTACCGAAACGATTCTTTATTCTTACGAAAGGCAGCAGATCCGATCATTGATAGGGGCTAGATCGTTTTAATCGACCTGTTCACAGTCACTCAGGATGCATTTGATCGGCTCTTGGGACTTCACAGGTGTGTGTGCAGTGTGCACTGTACATTGGTGCAACTTGAAGCTAGAAGCAAAGACTCTTTTCTTGAAGCTTGAATCTTGAGTTCTTGAGGCTCAACGAGCCGAGGGCATCACTTGATTCACTTGTCTGAGCCTTTCCTGTTCTCCCTTTCCTTTCAATTCTTGCTTGCTTGCTCTTAGACACTTAGACTTAAGGTGACCCGATCTTGTCGCAACGAACAGGTTAAAGTAGCTTCACCGTGTCTTGCACTACCTGCCAGCCGGCTTGCTGATCGACCATGCGTAAAACACACCTACGAATCGTCGCTGCATTCAGGCGAATTCATTTCGAAAAGCAATTTTATGCGCAATATAGAATTCGAAGTAGTACCTTAGTCACTTAGTGGAAAAATCTTCTGGCATTCTAATGTCGGATCAGGCCCAGGTCTGGCGTCGTCTAGAGCGTCTAGTCTTGACAGTCTAGTCTGGCCCAGATTTAGCACTGGTCAGCTTTCCATAACAAGAAAATTACTAAGTGTCAATTAGTCAAATTTTATTAAGCATTTTCGAAAAATTGACAGGGTGTTTGAAGTTACTCAAGATAAGAAATTAACAATATATAGTTTTTTTTCTTGTTGTTTTAACTGTCTATTTTGGCCAAAATCTGGCGTTGCGGTCAGCTTCCCACGACATAAAAATTTCTAGTGTCAATCAGCCAAATTTTGTTCACCATTTTCAAAAAGTTGTCATGGTGTATCAAATTGCTCATCAGGGGTCATTCACAAAATACGTGATACATTTTTCAGGAACTTCTGCCCCCCCCCTTCCCCGCGCGTGATACTTTTTCCATTGTTCTTAACTTGGAGAATGATACTTCGACAGACTCCACCCACCCCTAAACGTATCACGTATTTTGTGAATGACCCCTCATAAGAAATTAACTCTGTAAAAAAATTGTTTTCCTTGTTGTCTTGATAGTCTAGTGTCTAGTCTGTCCCAGATCTGACGCTGGTAATCTTCCCATAACATAAAAATGTGTAAGTGTCAATCAAATAAACTTTTTTTACTAACTTAAAAAAATTGTCAAGGTGTCTCATATAAGAATACAAAAAAATCAACATTATAAAAATAATTTTCTTCTTCTTATCGTCTTGAGAGTCTAGTCTGGCCTAGATGGCCAAATGTTAATCATCAAACTTTTCTCAGTGCATCTGCATATATCAGTAAAATTCAAAAATTACATTTTCGAAACGATTTTTTTTTTCATTTTTATAAAGTTCTCACATACCGCACCGATGTCCTGACACGTGGGTCCCTCTCCCGCCTTGGCCTTCCTCGAGGCTGCCCTTGTGGGTAGCTTTATTTTTGGTTGTGCTTTCGCCTAGGTAGGTGGACAACGTGTGGTCCTACGTGGAATTGGTAATATCAATTGAAAGCTCATAGGCGGTCTGTGAGACCGCATGTCCGCGGTAGCGTCACAATTTTATATTTTTGTTTCAATTTGTTTCAAGGTATTTAAAACGCAAGTTGTATCGCACAAAACAAACTTGAGCTTGATGCGGGTACCCCAGAGTACGGAACGTCCCAGACCACACCATATGTGGGTCCCACCCCCCACTGGTGTAAAAGATTATTATTAGTGAAAGTTGCTAAAATTGATTAATTTTTTACTTATTTCAATGACCCTTCATATACTTGTATAAGTCAGATAAAAAAAACTTCTTTACTGATTTAATTAGATATAAATATATACAGCGGTCTGTGAGACCTCAGATCAATGTTAGTGCAAAAATGAAATCACGTCCATACTTGAAGGTTATGTTTAAAACTTTTTTCTTGCAATAGGAAAAATTATCAGAATAATATTCTTATAGATTTAAATAAATTTGATTAAAATATGAGATACTCTGTTTCAAAAGAATATTTTAAGTAACTACAGTGTTTATATAGTGAATGAGTGATCCTCTTTTGTAGTTAAGAATTAATTGTAATATTCGGTAGTCTGGTGGTAACGCGCGCAATAAGTTACGATGTTTTAAGAACTATCAATACATCCAATAATTATTATAATTTTTTAATAAATTTAAATAGTTTTTGTCAATCAAATTTTTCCGCGCAGTTTCATCTACAGTTCTTGATACCAGGGTTCTAGAAGAAAAGAAAATATTGTTTAGTCGTTTATTTATTATTTACTATTTATATATTATTCTATATATTTTATTTTTTATTATTATTATATATTATTCATATATTATTTACAATTGTAGATCCCAATAAATTTTTATATTTTAGCATGTCTCTGTTCCTTATTTAGAAGTTAGAGGTGAATGGACATTGGTCGGGAGTCAAAGGTGAAAGGGCAGATGTTAAAAAATATGCCCGCTTCTCATTGCGCGCTTCTGGCCGAGATAAGCGCTTAGAGCGCGCCGGTAGCCGGGTACTCTCTCGCGCTTCGCGCTCGGTTTCGTACATTATATGGGTAATTGTCAAATTAAAGGCTAAGAAAGGACCTACACTTTTCTTGAAAATTTACCCGATTTTAAATAGAATTGATCAACTATATTAACATATTTCCACGTAGATTTCAATAGTTTTTCCCACTGCTACGAACTGATCCACTTGTTGATATCAAAATTTGACGCGTTGGGATTCATTATGCATTTGAAAATGAAAAATTAAAAAAATGTTAAATGTTAAAAATTCAAAATTTCAACCGCAAAGCTTTCTTTGAGCAATTAGAAGTTTTAAGTGCGAGTATAATATTTTAAATTGATATCATAAAAAAGAGTTTCAAATCAAACGCCTTGAAAGTAAAAATTACATAATCTTATATCAACCCAACAGGAAATAGATGAAAAAAATGGACTGATTTTCGGTATTTCCTGCATTCTCAACCAATTTCCGGTTATTCTTCAGTTTTTAGAACCAGTAATGTATTATCGAGACTGAAGTCTCTATAATAAATTATGTTACAACTAGTACTAATCATTTTTTTGTACAACATAACTTATCTAATCAAAACAATTATTTTATTAATAAGACATTAAACATAAAAAGTATATGCATTCTGCATTCATAAATATCATTTGTTTCTCATTAATAGTCCTGACAATTGTGCAACTCTTTTCATCCTACAATGTGAATAATATCCATACAACTGGACATATATGTATCAAATCTTTGCGAATATCGTCAGTTTTTTGTGTAGGTTTGTTAGTAGGCAGACGATCAGGTAGGCCGGAAACCGTTTGATAGTTTTTAAAGATATGAAGTATGAACCAAAGCCAAACGTGTACACGATGCCAGAAATCGTGCAAGCGTATCGCGCAGAGCGTCTGTGGGCATGTCGCTTATATGTACACTGTACAGTAATGTACTCGAGGATGTGGAACGAAACCCATTCTTTATTTATATATTTGTGGACGAAGTAGCTTCCCTTTTCCTTTTCAGGGAAAAACTTCCTTCTGAATAAATAATTGTTCAGGCTGCCTCAGAAAAGTAAAGCCAAACGGTGACTCTATACCCGGAAAAAATTTGTTATTGAGAAATTATATAACTTTTCGGTAAAACAATTCGAACTGTTCGAAAATAATTACCAAACTGATAATAAAAATGAAAAGTCCGTGCGTTAAAAGTTAAAAATGATGATTATACATAGGTTAAAGAGAAAATATAGGATGTGCGATATTTTCTTTGAAAAAATGCAAGACAATTTATGTTTCTCCTTTTGAAGTTTTATTATTTTTCAACGATGAGAATTGTGGTTCTCGGTCGCTGAGAAGTCCCAAACTCTAAAATGATTTTAAATATACAGTTGTGGCCGCACACCGCACTGTTGCGTTAATATTATTTATTGTGTTTATTGACTATTCTTATAGAATTTAAGTGTTTCGACAATCAAACAATAAATCATGTTTCATTCATTGTATAATTTCATATCTTGTCTCATCGCATTGGCCTGTAAAATGTCAAGTCCTTACAGTCTCACACTTTTTTTGCTGTTAACTTAAATCTCTGAAATTTTCAAGATTCTTGATGAGAAAATTACTGCCCCTTTTAAGGATTCTTTCTGGATTATTTTTAATTCTCATAGAAAAAGTTCTATAGTATTTATAAAAAAAGGAGTTCCGTAATTATTACTGATGTTTTCTCATATCCGTCACTTCGGAACAAATTCGTTAATCCCTCAAGTATAAATTTTTTCCATGTACATAAATAAATAAATAAATGGAAATAATTGACTGATTAAATGGGCATAATTGACTATTATTCGTAACACAGTAAATCCCAGAGATATTATTTATCTGAAGTTAGATAAAAACCCCGTGTGGAAAAATTTCGTGGCAGTCTTGAATCATGCTAAGGCCAGTACAGATTTTCTCAAGCCTGTCTATTCACGCAATACTAGCCTGGCGCTACACTGGCGCTGTCTAGTTTTGCTACGTGTTTGATTCATACCTTTCTGCTGTCTAGTCCCAGTCTTGGCGCTATCTAAGAGTTCGTTACGAATTTGAATATATAAAAATTGTCCAGATTTTAGCTAGTTTCTAGACAGAATCACGTTTTAGACTTAAAAAATTACAGAAGTGAATCCAGAAAATAATAATTTTTGAATAAAAGATTTAGGAAATTACAATACACAATTGCACAAATGCTCAAGCAATAATTAATTATATACTGCTACATATTTTAGATAGTAAACAATAATTGTTGAAGGTGAAGGAAATCTTAATACGAGAACTGTATTCTTAAGAATGATTTTTTTTCAAGAATGTTTAAAAACATTTTCTTTTAATTGAATTATATAGTGAAGTTATAATAAATTTATATTTAATTCATAATAATCATAATATGTATAATGCTATGTATAATATTAATGATATTCCAGAAAATGATATATTATTATAAATGATTTATTCAATTTATTTTAATTATTTATTGGTTGCGTGAATGATAATGAAGCCTCACGTATTAATTATCATTTGAAATAATAAACAATCATTATTTCGTAGCCTAATCGCAAGTAAAATCATACAAACTTAATTTTTTTCAATGATTTATTCACATATCAAGCACTTTTATTGTTTAACCAATTGTTCATGTTTTATTGAAATAAATATTAGGATGTACTGAATTGAAATTCATATCCGACCAAAATGGAAAAAAATTTAACTTTTAGATGGCCGAGGTGTTACGGCGACGGGACAAAATTACAACAATATAATAGGAAGTTACATCAGAAGTTCGACACCCGGCGTATGTAAAGTGATATGCGGAAACTTATTTCTTCTTTTTTTCGTGTACAAAAACTTTTTTTATATTTTTAATTAACTGCAAAATCTATATATTGGACTTTTATGGCATAAAAAATAATTATTTTATTTAATTATTCATTATTTTTTATCAAAATAGCCGATCTGTCTAAAAACTAGTCGATCCGAGCGTTACATCCTAGTCTAGCCACTGGACCGACAGCCTATGGCGCGCCAATGTCGACTCAAGGTGGACTAGACAGAAACAGTAAAGCGCCACGAAATTTTTCCACACGGGACGCTGCGAACAATTGAAAACTACAATTATCCGCTGGCAGATAATTTTTATCAGGAGGTGGATAAAAATTATCCGCCGTCGGATAATTGTAGTTTTCAATTGTTTGCAGCGTTTTTATCTAACTTCAGATAAATAATATCCCTGGGATTTACTGTGAACTTATTTGGAACACTATTTCATCCATAGTTAACACAATGAGTCTAATAATTCCATGACCTTATTGTGGATAATCGTGGATTTAAAATTGCCAGCTGATCATTATGTAGTAATTGCGGATGTTACCTAGACCAGAATCCTGAAGCGCATATTATTCAGAATTATAGATTTCTATCAGAATAAGGTCACGTGGATCTCTAGAGTCTAGAACCACTTACTTTAATTATCAAAACTTTCGACCAAGATCACTGATTTTCAGCTTTCATCATCAAAGCATTTTTGTACTGAAGATTCAAACCAGGAAAAAAGTAGGAAATCAGTAAAAAAATATAAGAAATATTTATATTCAATATCAGTAAGTTTCGAGAATAATTACTCTGCAAAAATTATCAAGTAAGCCTCGTGGGATCATAAATGATGGTGACCTTTAATTCTAATTTATGATTACTAGAGCCATACATTTATAGTTGGATCATGTAGAGATTCTCCTGGACATTCGTTCTTCCTCAGTCTCTCGTATGCATAAAGTTTCTATTTTCTAGCAGGCTGGTAACTATAGTAAATAGTAACTTTGTTCAGTGACTAGTTAGAAGATATAATGCAGGATATATGCCAACCTGTTCTCTTGGAAGTGAACGAACGGCAAAAGAAAAGGGCTCTAAAGGTAAGACTGGATAGACGATTTCTGCTTCTTTGATCCCCTGCACGATATGTCTCGGATGTTAATCGGCAGGAAAGGAAAAGAATTTAGTAGACAATGGTCGTCAAGCAAAGTTACTTGAAGAATAAATTATTTCCAAAATAGCTTTCATTTGTTATATTCTCGAAATAAGATTTTTTTTTCTCAAAATGAGAATACTTCAAGTGTCAAAAATATAACATGAACATATCTGCATTCTGATTCCCCGATGTCTTATTTTTGTTGCAACTCACAACACCGAATCTGCGTATTTTTGAGGATCGGCGTTTTTCTGTGAATCGTTCTATTGAAATCGAAAGAGAAAAATATTCCAATAATTAAATTAATTAATCAATCAGGTTGGCTGCTGAACCGGGAAACGTATCGGAAAATGACCGGGAATTCTTTAAGGCCGATAAGTGACCGACAATTTTTGCCTGGTCCGGGAATTTCATTTAATTTTCCACGTGAAACCGTATTTTTTTTAATAATGGTCCATTTTAATTTCAACAGCAGCACATAATTAAACATCCTTAATGGTAACACATATCTGTACAAATATTTATCAAGGAAGAAAAGTCAATATATTAAATTTTACTTACAGACAGCAAGTTTTCAAAAAGGCCGAGTTTAAAGTGACGGACTGTCCGTACTTTTAGCTCAGCTAGACTAAAAGTACAGACTGTCCGTACGTTACGCTTTGACTACAAGCCGGGCGAAAAGTACGGACAGTCCGTATGCTTATGTATTTTTATAACACGGTCGAGTCTAAACGTACGGACTTGGTGAGGGAAAGAGAGGGTTGGAAAAGGGAAGGGGGCGTGGCTTATCTGGTATAGACCCTGTTACAAATCTTTGCCACGCGTCGCGTAACTTTAGGCACTTGAAAAGTAAAGTCAAAGCCGAATTTTTTAAGAATTTAAATTTTTTGACTATCGAAAGAAATTTTGAAAATTTTAGGTTGAAAAGTTTTTAAAATTTCCTAATGATTGACGTTGGAAAGGGGTAGGGGTTTGACCAACATTCTTTCTATGACCTGTCACAGGGGTGCCATTATCACAGTCACAGGAATGCTATTCTGCCCACCACGAGACGTTGAAAATAGGTAGGGGTTTGACCAACAACGTACGGACTGTCCGTATGTGTAACCTGGCCATATAGCTGCAAGTAAACGTACGAACTGTCTGGACTTAGTCTTATAGACACTACCTTCACAAAAACCTCCCTTTTTTCTCATTTTTTGCTCAAATGCAAACTGAATTACTTGAACATGATAAGAAAATTCGAATATTTTTGGTTCAAAGTAATTTTTGTTTGCTTGTTGCAAATTCAACTATTTTTTTTAGATATTAAATTATTTTGTTAGAAATTCAACTATTTTGTTGGAAAGTCATCGCTTCGGTTCAAAATGAACTTTTTTGGTAAAAATTCAACTTTCCTTTGAGAAAAAAGTCTTTTTGCCTTGAAAATTCAACTATTTGGTTACAAATTTAACTATTACGAATATTTGATTGTAAATGCAACCAACTGTTTGGTTGACAATTATTTTGTTTTTTACAATTCAACTATTTTTTATTAACTCATCTTTCTTGGTTAAAAATTATCTTTTTTGTTGAAAATTTATCTTTTCAGGCTGATACTTCAACTGTCTTCTAAAAACTTCATCTTTTTGGCTTAAAAATTCAACTGTTTTTGGTAGGTTCTTTGTAGGTAGAAAATGCATGTTTCTTGGATGATAATTAACCTTCTTGTTCGTCATTCAACTGGTTTCTAAACAAAATCATCTTTTTGGCTCGAAAATTCAACTATTTGATTGTAAATTCAACTGTTTAGCTGCATTTTTTCTGAGCTCTCAACTATTTCTTCGAAAATTCATCTTTCTTGGTAAACACTTATAACTTTCTGTTAAAAATGGACCTTTTTAGTTCGATAATTCGACTGTATTCTGAAAATTTGTCTGTTTGACAAAAAAATTAACTATTTGGTTGAAAATTCAATTTTTTCGTTAAAAATTCATCTCTTTAGGTCGAAAATTCAACTGTTTTGTTGAAAATTCGTTCTTTCGGATTGAAAATAAATCTTTCATGGTAGAAAATTCATCCTTTTGGGTTGAAAATTCATGTTTCTTGGTTGAAAATTAAGTTTTCTGTTGATAATTCAACTGTCTTCTAAAAAAATGTTTGCAAACCGTGAAAATCCCGACAAATGACCGGAAATTTTTTCCGGCGATAAAAGTGGCTAACTCTCTGTTAATTAAATGAAATAAAAATTGAATACAGAAATGTGTAAACTATTTGGGTAAAGCGGTAAACTGAAGTCATTTCCTGTAGCTTCTAGAAACCGATGAACGACTTGTTTCCTCCCTTTCGCCACTTTTGTTCTTTTATGTTTTATCCTGTCTCTCCACACATAGTCACTCACGTGCATGTATATGTACTCATTTAAACGTATATATATATATGTGTGTGTGTGTGTGTGTGTACATGCATAACTCGCTCGTCGAATTCAGGCTCACGTCCGGTGAGAGAGACATAAGGTATCCCCCCCCCCCCTTTCTATCCCCGATGAACTTCCCGTCTCTTCACACGAAACCCTTTCTCCTTTTAATGCTGAAAACCCGTATATCTTCCGGAAGATCTGTAACACGCGTCATAAAAATTTCCCCACGTAGGTACATTCGTACAACCTGTCTTCAAAATAAGACACTGAACAATTTCTTCATCCAGACGATCTGGGGAGAAAAATGGAACACACGTGTGGTTTCTTCGGGTTTTCGGTTCTTTTATTTTACATAAATTATTGTGTGAAGTAAAGAAAGTTTTTTGGGACCAAGTTATCTTCTCGTCTGTTGAAAAATAATGGACCTCTTGGCGGGGAAAAAGTGGTCCGAACTTGTACATTACTTGGGAGACGTTTATATTTTTCTGGAGTCGATTAATTGCATTTTTTTATTTTTTGAGCTGAGAATATATCTTGAGTACGCGAACAAATGAGCTTGAATTACTTGAAAAATTTCAGTTTACGGCTCTCCAATGTCTTTTTTAAGGTATTCAATGTTATATGATTCTAATTTTGAAACATCCAAATAAGGAGCTTGGAATATACAAATATATTTTTATTTTTGATTCTGAACTTTTCAAAGGCCTCAAATACAATGAAATAGCACAGAGAAAAAATCTTGGCTCATTTTGAGTCGGATATTGGCACAACATTGTGAAGCAGCATTTTTAGTCAAGAATGACTTAAATTGAGTAGGTATTGTAGGTATTGAGTAGGTATATATAGTAGCCCGTGCAGAAATTTCGCTAGGGCTCTAGTGGGGCTCCGACGAGTTTTCCCTATCTCTAATCGGGCTCTAGGTAGGAAAACTAGTCGGGCCCCTATCTAGAACGTAACGCTATGGCCATAGGGGCCCCACTAGATTTTCTAGTAGGGTTCTAGTGGGGGTCGCCCGCCTACAACCCCATTTAAGAGAAGGGCCCCTACAAGGCCCCTACAAGGCCCCTGTGTTTGATTTAAGTTAGCAGCTAGGAGATTCCATCTTCCTTCTCAGTCTTTGGCGTTGAGAAGAATATTTTTCATTCCATGAGGAAGACTTTCTCATCGATATTTTGGCCCATTGAATCTTTACGTGTGTTGGAATTAGCAGCTGAAATAATAATAGTACACTAAAATATGCCAATTGCTGAATTATAATTGATTGATTTTCATTTTTATACGTACCCCGAATTTTATAAATTTACTTATTTGACATTTTTTGTAATATTATGTAAGAGAATAATATTTTTAGTTTGTGTTATTATTAGATTATATTTACTGTTAAATTATTCGTACAAATACAATATATTCAATTATTATTACATTATTTACCTTCTACGTGATCGTCGGAGCGAGCAGCTCCGAAAATCATAACCTCACTCTCATCGCATTCTTGTTCGACTTTTTGCATTAAGCGGAACTTTTGACTGCGAAATCGTTTCTGCTTTTGCAGGCACCTTTTATCTTCCATCGTGGAGAAGAATAATTTTCAAACACAATAAAAAAATGACATAAAGAAATGAAAACACAAAACTTGAAAGCTCTGGCGAAGCACTGAACAGCTGTACTTGACATAACCTCTTTAACTTTAACTGACACATACGTGCCTGATTCCGAACAAAATTTTCAATAATGCCCTAAATCAAGTTTTATGGAAAAAAGCGCTCACATGCACACGAAGAAACACTATTTCTGCTTACTAAGAACGCCAGAACCCTACAAGTTAATACTTTAGGTAACAAGAATAAGATTTTAGGAATTTTCTGGTCGGGGCCCCACTAGATACAGATAGATTCGCCATACCTATACGAAGCATGGAATTCTTCACTAGAACCTGATAGGGCCCCCATCAGTTTTTTCTAGTCTAGATATTCTGATAGGGGCCCCTTCAGAACCCAACTTCAAATAGGGAAAGATGGGGAAATTTCTGCACGGGAGTATTAAAACTTGATCCAATTCGGGACTTCAATATATGTATCTGCAAGTAGGTACTTATTAGACTTTTTATTTAAAAAATTTAAATTGACCTCTGATAAGGGCAGAAATTGATGTAAGACTGTAAGTAAAGTGTGCAGATTTTGAGCTAAAACCTGCATATGTGGCGGATGCGGGTGGGCGTACCCGACTGAAAAAGTCGAGGTGTACTGCCCACGCTCGAGCGAACATCGGTAATTAAACGGTCACCTCACTCGAAATCGTACATTTTTTTCTTCTTTTTGTCATTATGAAAGGAATGATCCTGTTCGAAAAGGATCGCAGCAAAAAGGTCTTAGACCTTTCTCATAATCCGCTTTATTTTTCGAGGGGCCATTTCGGCCCAATGGAGTAAGATAGGACATAGGCGAGGCCTATGATGTGTTTGTGAAAACGATATACACTTGTTGGCACATTCGCAACAAAATTAATGTAATTCAGGAAGTTCTATGTCATTTTTCAGAAGTTTAAAATGGTAAAAATGACTATTAAAGACCTTGACCCTTTTTCGTTTTATTTTTTTATTTTTCATAATAACTAATACGTTATGGGCATTAAATTTTGTTATATAACATTCGAATTATCAATTGAATTAAGTGAATTTTGCAGAATATAATTATTTAAAGATATTAAATTGAATCGAAATTTAATTGCATCGATTTACATTTTAGTGAATTTCATCAAAATTCAAGTGAATATTAGCAAAACAACTTGAGGAATTTAAGGTAATTCAATTGAATTCCATTAAATTGAACTAAATTCAGTTGAATGCCAATTATATGTAGAATTTAAATGAATTTAAGATAATTCTGTAACGAAATTGGGAAAATCAAACCGAATTGAGTACTAAACAGAATTGATCTGAATTGAATGTAAATCTACTGAATTTCAGAGACTTCAGGTGAATTTAAAATAATGTATGTACTGAACAAAATTTGAATGAATTCAAGATAAATCAACAATATAACAGAATTTAAATAAATGTATTACAATTTATGAAAATTGAGTTAAGTTGAGTTAAGTTGAGTTTAAGGAAAATGCAACTGAAGTAATGAGTTACTTACAATTTAAGACGCTTCTAATCAACTCCATCTGAATTGAAGGCAATTGTTTTAATTGAAGGAAATTGAATGAAATTTAATTAAATTCACGTAAATTTGACGGAATTAATGTGAAACGAAAAAATTTTCTCTGATTTCAACCAAATATATCAAGTGTAATTGAATTCCATTAACGAAGTGCAGTCTAGGCACACCGGAAATATTAGGTCTACGCTCACCGCATTTCGGTCAACCTAGTCGCCCTTTAATTGAATCGATAATTATGAAACAGTAAAAAAGAATACTCAAAATGATTAATTGTTAACATCTGTCTGAACTGAAATTTAGAGAAGAACACAAATTTAGCAAAAATTTGTCTGCATTTTCGATATCAATATTCAAATTTCAGAATTGAATCATAATTATGTTTACTAATATTTAGATATAAATTTTACAATTTACGTAACAATTCAAAGTATTTTTTTTACTCAAGTGGATTTCAGAGAATGCATCTGCTTTTAGGATAATTCAAATAACTTTAATAGGAATTTGTTTGAATTTAGGAGGCGAATTTAAATAAATTTAATAGAATAACTCAAATTAGATCCTGGATTCTGTGATCTGAAGCAAATTCAATAGAATTCAGATGGCTTCAAAGAGATCTCAACTGAATTTAAGAGAATTCAAGTGAACTGAACACGTATTCGTGAGATTAGAACTGATTTCAAGAGATTTCAAGACAATTAAACGTAATTTACATGAATTGTATTTTATTGAAGTGTAAATTGATTCAATTAAATTCAAAGCGAATTGAATGATAATTTTCTACCGAATAAACTAGAAAATTTGAAACTTTATAAACTCAGTCATTCAAATTTGAAACGATTAAATTGATCTTACTAAATACCTAAGATTATAAGACTACCAAGCCCTGAGTTGAAAGACAAATTCCAAGGATGCTTCTTAAAAAAATTTGAGCCTATTCTCGTAACAAGACACTCTTTCGGAGATCGTTTTACTCGTGTATTATAGAGATTGAAGGTCAAATTCTTATAGAATTAGCCTAAAAATACCAAACCCTAAAGCAAACATGCATTATATATCAATATAAAATTATATAAATAATATATTCTTGCCTTACTTTACTCATAACTGAGTGTCACGTTGTAGATTTCTTAGATAATCAAAGAATTAATTGATGAAAAAGTAATTTTACATTTGTTCAATGTCACTCTTGATGAATTTTATTCATGTTATTGCGAATAAAAGAGTTAGTTGGATGAGAGCTATGGCAAGAGTCAGAATAATTTAACGACATGTGATTTCACGACAAGATAATATTGTGCTGGTATCAGCAAAAGAGTATACATAGTAGTATGCATATTTGAGAAACACTTATGAGATCTTCTCTGAAACTGTGTGCATCCTTACTATAGTATATACAAACCAGACCTTTTATAGGGGACCTTAGAATGGCGAACATTTCTGCAAAAAGAAACCGTCTGTTCATCAGACAAAAACTCAAATTCTATGAAAATAATAGTCACACAATGGAAATTCCCAAGTCGAAATTTAGGTCCTACTTTGAACCTCTAACTCCTACCTTAGTAGGCGCTGGAGCAGCAAAGTAGGTTCAAAATAAGCAGCAAATTCAATTCAATTTAGAGCTTACTTTGACGCTAAAAACGTCTGAAATCGGCCGTTTTCCACGTTTAGCGTCAAAGTAGGGTCTAAATTAGAACCTACAGTGGGTCTCCAGGCCCTACCTTGATGCTTCAGCCCCTACACTGGCAATAATAACAATAAAAATAATAATGACGTAATTTCGACGTTAATGGTTATACATTTTTATTATGGGTTCCCTTCTCTGCAGAAATACTTTCACTATCAACTCTACCTCAGGAACTTAATATTAAAAAAAACTCATGAAGTATACAATTCTTTGTTTTTAGTGTTTGTTATCATATAATTTGAGAACTTATTTGTCACTAGTCCGTTTGTGACTAGTCCGACAATTTTTTATTTAATTTTTTTGTCCGTAATCTCCAAATTTGGTTGTCTTCCGCAAGACGAAAATCTGATATATATTCTTTTCTGACTACTTCCGATGATAACATTCGATAACTTGAGGCTCAAATAGAAACTTCAGTTTCGGTTTTGTAAGAAAATTAACATTTTTAGAACCCGTGCAGAAATTTTGGCGTGGCGCGGGTCGGGCCCAGATGTGGCAGAATGTGGGCCCAGTCGGGCAATCGTTCCAGCGCCAGGTTCGAAATGAAACGCCTAGCCTGATCAGGGCCAGACTGGGCATCCATAAGGACGGTCGGATCTGGCCCAGAGCAGCGCCCTTTTATTTTTTTATGTTTAGCCATACTATTATTTAAATTTTCTTGCAGTAATAAATAAACAATAAATTGAGAACTTTATACTTTATTAAAAAATATTAGAAAATCAAAACAGAACATTTTTCATATTTTTCAGTCCAACTTAATATAAATTAAACTGGTGTTCAGCATTTTGTAGTCCTGTTCATGCAACAAAGAGTAGCAAAGTGAGGTTATGACACTGAAAATTCTAAAGCAACTATCCGTACCTTTTTTGCAATACACTAATGTTGTAGATAGAAATTGTCTCAATTATCACAATAATAGCATACTGGAGAATTTTGGATCGGTTAAATATCCAAGGGTTATTTGTGCAACAAGCAAAACAAAAATGTGTTCAAATTAAGTGAACTTTCTCGATTGTACTGTCAGAAATTTGAAAGCTCATAGGTTCACTGTAAATTTATTTTCGTGTAGCAGGTTGTACTAGAATTATTAGCATAATTAATTAACATAAACTTAAGCGAATGAATCACGCATGGCTACACGTGGCTTTGCTGTCTACCCTTGTACAAAGTTGCCTTCTTTTCCAAACAATCGAAAGGAACAGTTTGTGAAATCACAAACATAACCTCTGCTAACGTTCCTACTTTTAAATTAATGTTTATATAGTTTTCTTAACTTATTGTTCTCAATTTGTTTTGAGGTTAGGTTTGCTCGACCGATTTTAATAAATCTACTTACCTTCATCCTTATTTCGCACTAGGGAATGGCAGCAATTGACCTATATTTCCGTACCCGTAAGGTACTTTTCGTTTTTATAATATTTTAATTATTTTTGAAATCACATTACACTCAAAACCGAGCCGTATTGTGGAAAATATAAAATGAAACATCAGATATATCAGGCGGTCGGCACAGCAGATGGCGCTGCAATTTACAACTGATATTTTCTCGATATGTGGTTCCGACCCGAACCACAAGAGTAGCCATGCGACAGCCACAATGTGGCAAACCCGATCGGGGCCACATCGGAAATCGGGACCAAATTGGGCAATTTCTGCACGGGAAAGAATCCTTTCCTTTTTGCTTACAAATACTTTATTACTGCTAATATCGAGAAACTGGCTGATTCACATAGTCGCAAACCAATTAATTCAGTTTTAAAAATCTTAAACTGCAAATGACAGATACGCAATGCACAGAGTCGCCTTTTCAATGAATTCTTGTTTCCTGAGTGTAGCTTCTAAATATTCAAAGTAGGGCCTGTAGGTTTAAACAGAGTCAAAGGAGGCTCTAATGTTTCATTCTCTAGGAGTAAAAACCTCAAAGTAGGGGCTATAGGTTTATATATCGTCAAAGCAGGTTCTAATGAGGAGCTGCAGGTTCAAAGTAGGGTCTAAATTTCGACTCGAGTTTATACGAGGGAAATAAATAACAGGTTATTATTAATTGAGGTACTTTGTGATAGCCCAAATGTTTGTTTCCACAAATTTTTATTTTATTTTTTATTTCATTCTTTCCCTACATTTTGTTTCTTATGTAGATTTTAACTAACTGCAATTTTTAATGAGACTGGATAATATATCTTCCTATTTTGTAATTACAATGGCGATTTCAAATTTCACTTATCCAAATATTACATTTGTAAATACGAGAATTAATTTAAAGCGCTGTGCAAATTTAAATTCTATTAGAAGTAGGATTAGAATAATTCTGCGATTCGAGTTATCTTCATGTGTCAATAAAATCATGTTGTTTTGTGGCTTAACATTCTCCTTCAGCTTCTGCAATAAACCGCCTTGGAGAATGCGACAGTAGGAAATAATTTGCGTTACTTTAAAGTCTACTGCACTAAGTACAATTGAATACGTGGGCAATTTTAAACATTAAATCGTCTCGCCAATCTTCAGGATAGGAGGCGATGGGCCCTGATTGGCTACCCACGTATTTGCATTTCCGCCAGACACTTCAGATTCTATTACAATCAAATAACTCCTAATATTATTATATTTATATTATTATTATATAAGGCTTGAGAAAACGCAATTCCAGAAGCTTGCACTTCAATATCAAAATTGATTTCATAGGATCTTATATTTGAATTCCCATGCTTTAAAGACATTCATAATAAAGCATTCGAATAACAATTTGTTTTCGATTTTTCATATTAGCCCAGGTGCGAAATTCGGTCGGCTGCCAGAGATTGACCATCGGTCCGAAGTTGGCCCTGCTTTGGTAACCGATCTACGGTAATTAGAGTTGGGCCGACTAAGGTGTTTTCAAGCTGCCATGGTCTCACCGACGTTGGCGACCGACGTCGGCGGTGGGCGAAAAGCCGTCTGTCGGCCCATTTCTGGCTCAACGTTGGGCCGACGATCGGATAAATTATGGTAGATTGGTCGGTACGACCGAAAGATTGCGGTCGGTCCAACTCTTGATACAGCAGTCGGTTAGCCACAAGTCACCATGATGCACCCGACGGTCGGTCAAACCTTGGCCCAAA